>VMDO01003149.1:0-80023 GCA_007922755.1 Pedetes capensis
AAAGCAAAGATGTCACATTGAAGACGAAGGTGCATCTGACTCATGCCATGGTATTTTCAGTGGCATCATATGGTTGTGAAAGCTGGACATTGAACAAGAGAGACAGAAAAAGAATTGATGCTTTTGAATTGTGGTGCTGGAGACGTCTATTGAATATACCATGGACTGCCAAAAGAACCAACAAATCTGTCCTAGAAGAGGTACAACCAGAGTGCTCCTTGGGAGCAAGAATGGCCAGACTGTGTTTTACATATTTCGGATATGTAGTCAGAAGAGATCAATCCCTGGAGAAGGACATCATATTTGGGAGAGGGGCAGGTCAGTGCAAAAGAGGAAAACCCTCCACCAGATGGATTGACACAGTGTCTGCAACAATGGGCTTAAACATAAATAAGATTGCCTGGTACAGAATCATCAAATGTTTCAATCTGCTGTACATAGCGTCACTATGAGTCGGACTCAACGGCACCTAACAACAACAACATTGCTAGTATACAGCCACAGGACAGGGAAGAGGGCTCCAGCAACTCTGTTTTTTCCCCCTTTACTGATAAATATTAGTGGGGTACGGAGTAGTAGAGCATTTGCTGTTTCCATTGTGCAACTGTTACATCACTTTTGGTTACATTTTTATCAACTTACAAAGTTTATGGAACTTTTTGATTAATATGTAGTAAAACTCATATGCAATTATGGTTTGCAGCTCTGCTTTTAATCATTAGAATTCATTATAACTACGTACTTACTATTTTCTAAATATATCACTTTTCCTATTCCCCAAAGATGAGGAAATATAGATTATTTCACAACAAATTGATTTTTAAAAAAACTCTTCCAATGGCAAAATTGTTTTCCATGAGCCCTCTTGGGATAAATATATTCTTAAGACAGAATTGTGTTCACCGCCATGTGTGATGTTAGTCACTTTTGGCTGCTCCTCCACATCCCTGGAAAGAAGCCAGCAACATTGTCTCCCATGCTGTGAGACCTGTGAGAGCACATGATGCTGGAGTTAATGAGGGATGTTTGCTTCAGGGAGAAAATGTCATCACTCAGTACCCCAACAAACTGTCATCACCAAGCACATGAGGGGCAGAATCTCACTAGTCAGTCTTCAGAAATTGGGCTTACATTTTTCTTTACCAACTAAAACTTTTTTTTTTTGTTTATTCTAGAGACATGCAAAAGCAATCTCGAATTTTTGGGTTTAGATGGGAAGAAAGAGAAACTCTCATTACTTGAGTATCTCTGTGTTAGACACAGTGCTAGGTCCAGTATATAATCATATTTAATTCTTAAAACAATTCCAATAGCTGAGAGTATAAGGTTGGAGTCAGACAATCTTGTGTTTGAATCTCAGTCCTGTCTGTCACTATCTATGTGACCTCTGGTGAGTCACATCTCTATCTTGATCTTCTCAATTGTAAAATGGAGGTTATCATATCTACCCTGGAGATGTGATGAGGAATAGTGAAATATCTCTAAAGCGTTTGGTGTAGCACCTAAATTCACCTACCTACTTACATATGGAGGGATAGGGGAGGGAACATGTTTGTGTCAGGAACTATTCTAGTCTTTGGGGATGAAGCAGTAAATGAAATAGAGCTTCTTCTGTATGGATTTTAATACTCAGCAATATGATTTTTAACAACTCAGCAAGTTATGAGGTAGTTATTATGGAATTTAGTTTACAAATGAAGAAACTGCAGCACAAGAATGCGCTTCTCCAATTAACTGTAGGAGCAGGAACCCTGACTTGTATTGATCCATAACCTCCTTTCCATGATACCAATAATACTGAGATGGACAAGATGACACAGTTTTTGTAATCACTCCATATTCAAAACTTACTTATGCATATGCATGAGGGGTGGTTATGATAATTCACATACATAAGCTTCATTTATTCTATCTCTGCACTGTGTTGGTAACCTGGTACCACAGAAAAGCTTAAGATTTACAGTCAGAGGACCGGAACTTAAATCCTTACTATTCCACTTACTTGACACCATTTACCACCCATAACTTGATTTCTTGAATCTTGTTCATCTATACCACGGGAATAACAGTACACTCATAGGGTAATTTGGGGGAGCAAATGAGGCACAGATGTTCAGGAACTTAATAAACTGTGATACATTATGGAAAGTTACATTATCATGTGGCTTTCTAGAGGCAGACTGTTTTCTCTCATTGCATTTTAGCCTACAGGTAATTTTCAAAATGTAACACATACTAACAGCTACAGCACTGTTCTTTAGATCATTTTCTTGGTCAGTACACCCAGTGCTGCCGTGTATAGCTATGCTTTGCACAAGGCACCCAAATGAGGGAGCTAAGCATAGCTACACCTACAACCATACCACCCTGGAGTCCAATCCTGTTTGATCTTGGAAGCTAAGTACAGTTGGGCCTGATTAGTCCTTGGATGGGAAACCACGTGAGAACACAGGGTGCTGTAAGCTTTGGAAAAGCACCTGACAGCCCACTCTTGAAACAATCAGCCACTGAAAACCCTATGAATAGCACAGAAGCACTGTCAGACATAGTGCTGGGCATGGCACAGTGTTGGGTAATATTTTGTTCTGTTGTACATAGGGTCACTATGAGTTGGACCCAACAATGGCACCACCAATAACAAGAAGCATAGCTACAAAACAGCACCCTCTCTACTGTGCTGTGCACCCTAACTCAGGTCCACCCCCACCAACAGGATCTGGCATCTTTTTCTAATTTGCTGAAAGGCAGAGTATGGGATAACCTTATCTCTGATTATACTTTGCATTCTCCTTTAATCTTTCCTTCTTGCATCGATTTCTGCTACTTACTTCCTGTCCCTCCAACTTCCATTCCTTCCAAACATGCTTTTCTTACCTCTTCCTAACTTTTTTCCTCACCTGGAAGTGCTTCAAAACAACATGGCACCATTCTCTGCCAAACCCAATATGTCAAGCATCCTCCTGCTCCCATATCTAGTCTCCTGTCAATATCAGTGATTACCCTTAAGACCTAAATTAATGGGCACATTGAAAGGAACATAGTGACTAAAGGTCAGAAAAGTAAGAAAGCAAGTAACCACATTCAAGTTCTCCTCATGTAATTATGACTGATAAGAACACAACATACTTCCACACCTAAAAGTACATAAAATTCTTAACAGCAAACAGAATAATAGCAATTCATAAAGAAACAACACTTATCTTGTTAATCAAAGATTAAATATGGAGTATGGACTATGAGAGGGCTGGGGTTTAGCTCAGTTTGTAGAGGGCCTTCTCTATACTCTGAGGGCAGGGTTCAATCCCCAGCACTGCAAAAATGAGAGAAGGATGTGGCAATCCACTCCGGAAAAAAATCAGCCATTGAAAACCCTATGAAGGTCACTGTGTATCAGATCTGACTGGAGGGCACCTAGCAACAACAACAATGCACTGTATGAGTAAAAGATTCCATAGTAACCAGATAAGTTAAGGCAGAGAACTCAGAAGCTTCACTAGAGTAAAAAATAGCAGCTTAACATCAGAGGGAAAAGAGGGCACTGCCATACAAACCATATGTTGAATGGTAGCAAACGGAACCAGCAAAGGAGAACCCACAAGTTATTTTTGTTCCCAAATTTTAACATAGTGAAATAGTCTGATTTGATGAATATACACATATTTATTCTTCCAACTAATTCTGACAGCCTGAGCTGTTGTATGAATTTATGTTTCCTAGGACACACCAGAGCGATTTGCAACATACATGCAGTACATCAGGTTCTAGAGGGAAGGGAGCTGGTGATAAATGGTGCAAGAGAAGAAGATGGCATAATTATTCCCTACTAATTCAGATTTGCCTTCCATTAAGGGTTGTGAAGGGAAATGGAAGAAAGGAGAGCCTGAGGAGGAGGGGAGGGTGAGAAAAGAACTCAGAAATAATTTACACCCACTCAGAGGTGAAGGAAAAGAATTAAACCTGATGAAAACAATGCACATTAGAGAAACTTGCCTAAATCCCTGTCACCTCAATCCCAGAACATACTCTCTGCTTTTGCAATTTGTCTGCAGAGTTTCTGTCTGCCTCTTCTTCCTAGCACAGCCATCTGGCTTATCTAAAATAAACTGTGGGCTGTGTTAACGTATAGGATTTACCGGATTCCCCTGCTGCTCCTTTCCTTGTCAAGAGCCTGTCAAGCAGACAGGGGCAAGAGGGGAAAACTGGAAAATGTGAAGGCGGAAACACACACAAAAATGTCATGGGAATCTCCAAAGAATGTCAGTCAGGCTTTTGTCAAGAAAGGAAGCCCACAGCAGGAAGACCCACAACTTTTAAGCCAGAGGTGACTCAGAGTAGGAACAAAACCTCTTTCTAATTTCATGACCTGCATGATTCAGGAACACAGCCTGGCAGAATGCAAACTCCAGCCTGGCAGATCTTAGGAGGACCAGGGAGAGCCATCCTGGAAGCTGCATTTAAGTAGAAGATAACACTTCATTGAGCTCGAAATGGTCGGTAAAAGTGAGGGAGAAGAAGAAACACACTCTATAGGAAGAAGGAAAACAAAACAGGTCCATTTAACTTGGCAGTAAAAAAAATGAGCTCTTTAAAAGAAGAGCTTGAAATCATAATTTTAAAAAGGGCAAGCAGTGTGGTATCAGGGAAAGCACTGTGCCGTGGAAACTAGAAGTTCCCTCTAAGCCAGCACTCCAATAATCCAATGGCCTGATTGGGGCTGAGCGTTGCTGGAGGGAACTGATGAGACCTGTGTTCAAGTGGCCTATGAACCAACCTTTGCTTCTTTCACTTTAGGGAATATGGACAGTAAAAAAGACCAGCAATTAGTCTGTAAAACCAGAAGCATGACCATGGGGTGCGCATTGAGGGTTTGCCCAGTCTGGGTGTTTTGTAAGCTGACCCCACATAGTGATGCAGTTGAAAATTCACTGGTCAGAGAGCTGATGGGGTGGGTCTAATACTAGCTCTGACTCTAATCAGTAAACTGATTTGGCAAGGTAGCTCTTTCCACCTTAATCACTTCATCTGTAAAATGAGGAGGATGTGAGTCGAGCCCTAAGCTTGATTCTTTAGAGCTCTTACTCCTTCCTGTGCCAACTTAGCCTTGGTTTTCAATATCTGTTCACAGACGATTCTTGTGGCTAGGGGAGTATCATTCATCTGGAGGCCCACCACAAACACCATACTTGGCCCACGATTTGCTTTTGTTGGTCTTGTGAACTAGAATTTGAATCTGTCCCTTCTGTCTTCCTCCTTGTTTAGTGCTCACTAGATACCAGGGACTATGCTAAGCTTTTACATGTCACATCCTCATGGTTGCCTAAAACTAGTTATGCAGTTATCACTCATAGTGGTAACTATCACTCTTTTTCTTGAAGATGAAATAGTTGGAACTTAAGTTAAAGAATTTATCCGATGACAAAAGGCTCTAGAAGATGAAGCTAAAATTCAAATTTGTTCCAGCTAATATGAGAGACAATGGGAGAAGGACGTGACAATCTGCTCCAAGGCAATCCCGAGACAATCAGTTATTGAAAACCCTATGAGGGTTTCTATGAGTCGGACACGACTCATGGGCACCTAACAACAATAATATGAGAGGCCAAGCCCACCTGTTCCCTTTCCTGCTTACTCCTGTAAGTTACAGTGCTTAACTGATTTAATTACAGCAAATTTTCATTTATAATGGACATAAAATTGGGGAAAATAATTAAATCAATGTTATTCCCAGCAGGTGAACACTACACTTATTAAAAAGAAACTGATATTAATGTATAAGATTTCAAATGCATGTCTTACATAAGGAGACAGAGACCATGAACAGTAAAGCAAGGGCAGGATGGATCAAAGTGGGTATTGGTGGGGACATTTCTATTTGTAGGAAAAGAAAAGAAAATAATCACATTATTCTTCAGACTGTTACTCAAACTTATCTTTCTGCACTACATGGTTTCCTACTGAAAGCCAGATCCCCAAAGGATTTCTATCACATCTGAACAGTACTTCAGTTGTACGGTTTCATAGCATGACTGAATCTATCTGGTGGCCAAATTTAGACATGAGAACACAAGCCACAATCCTTGCTTAATCATTCAAGACAGAGAGGTAGTTTTGACACTGAGTGGGTTGTATGAAGAAAATTCCTGAAAGGCTTATAAAGAGATTAAGATCAATTAAGTTCCAAAGACTGAGAAAAAATAGGGGTGACACAACCCACATAAGTACTAGAATTCCTCAGCACACTCTTTTTTCTTAAGAATTTTTTAAAAGCAGTTTTAGGTTCATAGAAAAATTGGAAGGTACAGAGATTTCTTACATTCACTCCTGCAGCCAGACATGTATAGCTTTCCCTATTATCAATGTCCCCCATCAGAGTAGTGAAGAGTCTGTTGTGACATATCATAATTATCCAAAGTCCACAGTTTATGTTAGAATTGTTTGGATATATGCATAATGACTTGTATCCATTATTAGTGTATCATACAGAGTATTTTCACTACTCTAAAAATCCTCTGTGCTCTGCTTATTCATCCTTTCCTCTACTCCAGCCCCTGACAACCACTAATCTCTTACTGTTTCAATAGCTTCCTTTTCCAGAATGTAATAGTTGCAATCAGGTTGTACTCTTCTCTATTTTTTTTTTTTTATTCTCCAGTACTGGGAGGTTGAGTCCAGGGCCTTATACATGCTAAGAAAGTGCTCACCACTGAGTTGCACCCCTAGCCTCTTTAATTTTTGAGACAGGGTCTTGCCAAGTTGTACAGACTGCCTCTAGTCTTGAATTCAAGATCCTCCTGCCTCAGCCTCCTGAGTCATTGGGATCACAGGTATGCACTGCAGCATCTGGCTCCCATTGGGTTCTTTCACTTAATAGCATGCAATTAAGTTTTATCCAAGTCTTTTCATGCCTTGATAGCTCACCAAAGTGCTGAATAATATTCCACTGTCTAGACATACCACAGTTTATGTATTTATTTACTAAAAGGCATCTTGGTTCTTTCTAAATTTGGCAATTAGGAATTATGAATAAAGGTGCTTTAAAAATCCATGTGTAAGGGATTTGGGGTGTGTACATAAGTTTATAACTACTTTGGTTAAATATCAAGTAGTAGGTATAACTTCTTTGGGTAAATATCAAGGAGTGTCATTGCTGGATCATATGGTAAGAGTGGGGTTAACTTTGTCAGAAACTGCTAAACTGCCTTCCAAAGTGGCTGAACCATTTTGCATTCCCACCAGCAATAAATCAGAGTTCCTGTTGTTCCACCTCCCTGCCAGGATTTGGTATTGTCAGTGTTCTAGCCTCTGGCCATTCTAACAGATGTACAGATGCTGTGCATTCTTTAGGGATCTGTACTTTGCACACTTCTAGAGATTTAGTTGTGTTAATTGATACTAACCTCTTCATTAGCCTTTCAAGAATTCTCTGCACACAGCCCCCTCAATTTCCAAACTAATTTTAAAGTCACTATATTATTGGCCGCACCCCCATGTGTCTGTCAGCTTATTGTGCTGTGGGGGCTTGCATATTGCCGTGAGGCTGAAAGCTATGCCACCTGTATCTCATATACCAGCACAGCCATCCATACCTGAACAAGTTTCAGCTGAGCTTCCACACGCACTAAAACAGACTAGGGAGAAGGACCCAGCAGCCCACTCCCAAAACAATTAGCCATTGAAAACCTTATGAATAGCAGAGAAGCATTTTAAAATACAGTGACAGAAAATGAGCCCCTCAGGCTGGAAGGCATTCAAAAGATGACTGGGGAAGAGTTGACTCCTCAAAGTAGAGTTGACCTAATGATAGGAATGGAGTAAAGCCCCTGGAAGCTCCATTTTCTGATGTGGCAAAACTCAAAATGAGAAGACACACATTGACTGCAACAATGGGCTTGAATATAAAAAGATTGTGCACATAGCTCAGTGTTGGGTAGCGTTTTGTTCTGTTGTACTTAGGGTCGCTATGAGTTGGACCCAACTTGATGACACCCAACTGCAACACTTAGCCACAATTAGCCAAATAGAATTCTCCTGTTTGAAAGTCACTATAATGTAATTAGACAGTATTAGCCAAATAGAAATTCCCAGCACATTTTTTTTCCTTAAGAATTTTTTAAAATGTGGTTTTAGGTATCCTGCTAATCTAGGAAAAATTGTGGTTTTCTTCTCCACATTCTACCTTCTAAAGCAAGGGTAAAGAAACCTTATTGTTACAGGTACTGTGGCATTCTGTAAAATTAAACGCTATCAGAATTCCATGAAATTTCTGATTCTCAAATTTTTCTTCCAGCATGTGATGCTAGAAATTCTGTTTAAAATAGATCTGCACTTCCACAGTGTATCTATTAGTGCTTCGCACAACACAAAGCCTCTTTTCATATAAAACCTATATCAAAGGTTAAAAAAAAATAATCAACACAGATTTAGCACTTACTACAAGCCTCAGATACTGTTCTGAGAATTTCGTTTTAACACATATTATGCCATCAACAATGCTGTGAAGCAGGTACTGTTATTTTCACCATTTTATCATTTTACAAAGTGAGGTTAAGCAACTTGTATGAGGTCACACAGCTCCTAACTGGAAAGGTAAAAAAAAAAAAGAACCCAAGAAATCTAGAGTCTATGATTTTGATCCCTTTGCTAACCATTTCTTTTCAAATCACCACCTGTTTCTCTAGGATTCAATTCCGCATTTGCAAAATGTGCATCTTTCAAACAGACTGTGGAAAGTTAGCTAAGAAAGAGAAGGTTAGTGTCGGCAAACCTCTTCTATCCATGAGTAGAAGCTGGTGTTTGAGGGACACCCGTCTCAGGAAGCAGCCACCACATTCTGGCCTGTTTTCTTCCTTTGCTTCCCCAACAGACATTCTAACTCCTAGAAATGCTCCTCAGCTGGCCTCTTTAAATCTGACAAACATAACAGACCCAGCTGGGGCCAAGGAAGCAGAGACTGCAGTAGGAATTAGAGGCTTGGTTTTGGGCACCTGCCTTCACTTTTAAATGAAAATACTGCTATCATCACCCTCCTACATTTAAAGGTTTTCAAATGTATGGGGATCATCCTCTTAAAAGAAATATTAATGAGAAAATTGAAGAGATAAGGTAATCTCATATCTATACACACACAATTATTCCAGAATGAGTTTACTAGAGCATAAGTATGTTTTTTCAAAATGCCATTAAAAGTTGGTCAGTATCTAATGCCAGAGCTACCCCTAACTCAATGAGCTCCAGCCGAAGGAGATGCAGGTAAGCAAGGAAGTCTCTATATCACTGCTTCTACAAAGCAGATTGCCTGCCAGTTGACTGGTGTTAAAGCACCCAGGAAACAAGAGCTACAAAAGCAGCTGGCAAGAGTGCACCATCTACTGGAGGGGAGAAGAAACATCATTGCTACATGCCTGGTATTGTGCCACTATAGGAAATGAGACATCAGAAGTCCACTGAACTTCTGATTCACAAACTCTTCTTCCAGCATCTGGTGCTAGAAATTTATGAGAACATCAAAACAGCCTTGTGCTTCCATAGAACAGCTATTTAGTCCTTTGCCTGAAGCAAGTGAGGTCTACCTGGTTGGCCTTTCTGAAGATACTTTCTGTGTGCTACCCATGCCAAACATGTAACAATTATGCCAAAAGGTATCCAGCGAGCATGCCACGTGCATGGAGAATGTGCTGAAGAATCTACTAAGATGGGAACCACTTCATTCTCAAAAACGTATTTTTCTCTTCTTCTTGTTATAGGTAGTTCTGAATGTCAGATTCCTCACCCCCATTGGGTCAAAAGGTATCTAAGTATATGACTGCAAGTGGAAAAATAGGAAATAGGAATAAATATTGGATTTTTTCAATTTTAATTTATGTGTGGGTTATTAATATAAATGTGAGAAAATAAAGTCAAAATGTTTCAATGATCAAATCTCAGCAGTTCAATTTTACAACAATTATTTTAAAAACCTTAAATTTTTCTGGTCAATGCCAACATTTGAAGTTTTTAAATACATAAATTTCTTACTGATGGCAAGTAAATGGTGTCTGTGACATTTTTATCCTACAGCAGATTCTACCCATTCACCATGTTTCTGAGTTATCTTACATGCAACTACCTATTTTTAATGTCTGCTGTGCTGTGCCTATAAGGTTGCTATTAAATCACATTAAACTATAAAAAGTATGATTAAGTTCAAGTTAAACCACGTTTATCATTATTACCTACATAGTTGGCCTTATCCAGAATAAGAAGGGTTATAGAGCCCATATACATATGTAGTTATCCTTCAAATTATTTCTAATATCAATATGTTTTGTTTGTTTGTTAGGTGCTATCAAGTCATGTCTGACTCATAGTGATCCTCATAGGGTTTTCAATGGCCTATTGTTTCAGGATTGTCTGGGGAGTGGATTGCCAGGTCCTTCTCCCATTTTTGCAGTGCTGGGAATCAAACCCGGGACCTCAGAGATTGCAGAGCAGTGCTTTACCAACTGAGCTAAATCCCAGCAATATCAATATAGTTATCCTTTATTCTCATAACAAATTCATGATGTGTGTACTTTTCTCTATAGTATACACATGAGTAAACTCAGGCTCACAGTACTTTAATAATCTATCTAAACCTTCACATGTAAATAGTAAATGGTTAAGTTCACATTTAAAGTCAGACCTGTCAAAGCCAAAACCCATAATCTTTCAAGTATTTCCTGACCACTCTCAATTCCCACTTTGTCCATAACACACATTCTCCTACTCTACACTTGGAATATCTGAACACTTTTACATACAGCTGCACAACTCTGGAAAAGACACCTAATGTCCTTACACCTCAGTTTTCTCCTCTGTAAAATGTAACTGATAAAGATATCAAATATCAGAGCTGGAGCTTTAGCTCAGTGATAGAGTGCTTGCCTAGCAGGCATAAAGCCCAGGGTTCGATATCCAGTACCAAAAAACAAAAAACAAAAGGCAAAAAAAAAAAAAAAGAATATCAATATCAGAGAGGTATTTCTAAAATTATATAAATTATACTAAAAGTCTAGCATTTCATAAATTGGATCATTCAAGCTCTGTCTGACCTGAATATCCCTGATGAGTTCAACATCATTCTGCATGCTGATCTCAAAGAAGTTTTTTACCATGGAAATGTGTAGGCAGTGGAATACTGATGGGAAAACAGTAGGTGCAGAATAGTTTCAGTGCATTTTTTTTCTTTTCAGCTTCAAGAGGTATAATTAACAATATGAACATATTTTAAGTGTAAATTTGGTGACATTTGACAGGACATATATCTAGATATATATACATATATATAGCCATTACCATAATTGAGTTAATGAATAGATTGATCACTCCAAAAAGTTTCCTCATTGCCCTTTATGATCTTCCATGCTCTGTCCTTCCATCTCCAAGCAACTATATTATATACTGTCATAATACATTAGTCTTCATTTCCTAGAGTTTTACATAAATGACATCAGACAGTATGTACTCTTTGATGTCTAGCTTTTATAACCAGTATAATTATTTTGAGATTCATCCATGCTGATGTATATATCAATAGTTTGCTCCTTTTATTGCTATCACTGAGTAGTACTCCATTATGTGGATATACCACAATTTGCTTATCCATTTGCCTGCAGATGGATAGATATTTTGAGATTTTTTGGTTGTTTCTAGTTGAGGGTTATTCCAAATAAGCTTAGTGGGAACACTCAAGTACAGGTCTTTGTGTGGGCATATGCTTTCAATTCCTTCAGCGAAATGCTTAGGAATGAAATGGCTGGGTCATTGGCAGAGCCATGTTCTTCCAAACCCACCTTTTTCCAAAGTTTTCCTAAGAGAATCATGTGGATTATGTGGATTTAGGCAAATAATGGATAACTACTGACATATTTGGAGAGATACCACAGATTAACTTGAGAACACTGACAGAACAAATGCCATCCTCCTCTCAAAGAAAACTGCCCTTTGTTGAAGACCAAATGCAGTACCCAATTACTGCTTTGAAGGGAGTTCTGGTTTACCATATCTTGCAAACAGCAACTGGAAACTGTATTTGGCATTCAGTATGCTATCTACCATTGACTGATTCAAATTATACAAGGGTTTGGCCTGAATAGATAAGAAGATCATTACATCTCAAAGGAAAAATTATTTCTATTCACTTTTAAAGAACAAGCATTCACCCTTTTCAAGAAAGAACTTCTCTGAATATAAACAAAAAGCTGTAAGGATTTCTTGGGATGATCATGATTTTAGTGTGGTTTTTCTTCCTTAGAATTTCTCCACAACTGGATGTACATGTTGGTGTGAGCCACAGACATCTTGGTTCTTCAATACTACATGTCACAGATTCTCTTTGATATATCTCTAGGCATGACACCCAGGTTCTCAAAAAAAAACAAGAATTTCTAAGAATCTCAAAGTTCTTATTCTCTTCAAGATCCCACAGTACTCTTTCTAGAAATTCTGTTCACCTTAATCCGCACCTGCACCCCAGCCCAATATCCCCTACACCATATGTGATGTCTTCAACTTCTTCCTACTCCTTCTCTACTTCTCACCTCTCATCCTCTTGGAATGGTCATGATCCCCCAACTACCTACTTGTTCTCACTCCTCCCATGTATCCCCACTCCAGGGACTCCCTACCATCCTATAAGCAGTTATCCATCACTGTGCAAATCACATTTATGGTAACCCACATTTTGTGTTATTGGCAGAACCAGACTAAGGCCATTTTGTTTAAAAGCTGGAGAACTAACTATGAAGATATATTGCTTCTTGATGTCTTGAAGGCCTTGGGACTAATTTGTAGCCAGAGATATGCTGTGGTATGAATATAGGATGTGAAATGTTTTCTATTTTTGGAACATGGTCCCCTTGGTGGCAATATTGGGAGATCGTAGAAAATTTTTTTGGGGGGGGCTACTTGAGAGGTCCTTCAGTCAATTGGAGACATGCCCCCAAAGGGCATTGTGGAACCTAAGCCTCTCTGACTTAATGGCTGTCTGGTAATGTGACCTCCTGATTATATTCTAACCATTGCAATCCCCCATGAGGTTATCCAGCCAAGGAGGAGCCATCACCAGAAGCCATGACATGCCATTTGGACTTTTAGTCTCCAAAACTGTGAGCTAAACATATATTTTTACTTTATAAGTTAGGCTATTTTGGATATTTTATTATGGGCATGAAAGGCTGACTAATACAAGCTCCTTAATATTCTCAGATTGGGGGAACTTTCATATTTATAATGTTTTGCCTCAACTTTAAAGCAGGGAACCCTCTTTAGGGTTTTGGAAATATAGAGATACATTGATTTGGCTCATAGGGGGAGCCACGTATAGTAAAGTCCTTACAAAGTTTCAGGAACATTAATTCCTTGGCATAAGCTCAGGTAAAGCTACCATACAGATCTACGTCCTCTGGATGGAACCGAAAGACACCAGACTTTGAGAGTACCCAGTTGCTAATGAGGTACTAGCAGGAAAGCTAGATACATGTTAATGGAAATGGAAGCAGTACACAAAAGGCAGCAATTTCAATTGAGAATTTTTGCTAGGTCAGTTTTAGAACAGACTGTTTTTCACAGGGATCCTAACTCTTTCACAATAAATTTTGAAAAATATTTCTATTGTTTATGATTAGCTACAATATTGAACAATAGGTGAACAGAGTTATGACTCTAAAATAACTACTAGAAAATACTTCTTTGAAATTGTTTTTGTTTTCAATTAAATAGCTACTTTAGAGCTTGCAGGGATTTTTTTTTATTCAGCTTATTTTTCCTCATCTATTAAGGAAAAAAAATTACCTTGACATAGTTTCCACCCTGAGAAAATGAGAATCATCACAGAGTTTTAGTGAGATAAAAAGCTATTAGTACAAGGCCAGGCACATAGGAAGACCAATTAAGTGTTTGCTAGTAATATTATTAAAGCCAACACTAGTAGATAATATCAGTGTTTTCAAAACAAATGAAAGATGAATGGGCTTTAAAATACCCAGAAAGGGCATACATCTTTATGATGTATGA
Source organism: Pedetes capensis (assembly GCA_007922755.1). NCBI lineage: Eukaryota > Metazoa > Chordata > Mammalia > Rodentia > Pedetidae > Pedetes > Pedetes capensis. The sequence continues at coordinate 14,032 of VMDO01003149.1, forward strand.
CAGTATTCCTGTGGTGAGATTAGCCTACAGTGACAGATCAGGGAAGACTGCCAGATACGATTCCTTGTTACAACTCAGATTCTCCTACAAGACCATCTCTGCACATTCAAAGAAAATTGCAAATGCTAACCTGGAAAACAAATGAATTCAGAGCAAGATTCAATGTCTGTTTTCATATAAAAGAAATAAAAACCAAAAGCTGACTGTTTGGATGTGTTCCAGCTTTTCAGGTAGCAGTGGGAATTGTGACTTCTATGTTCCTTGGGGTAGCTTTGACCTCTTAGTTCTTCAAACCACAAATTAATGGAATCACATAACCATATCACCATGGCCACATTTTAATCAGTCTTCAAATGGCTTGCCATATCTAAAGAAGAGGAGATAGACTCAGCCAGCCTCACAACAAGGATAAAATCTGCTGCCTTCTGGGAGAATTAATTGTTCTCACTTGCTCATACTCACGATTCTCACAGCATAGCCAATTATAAAATCCTTGCAATTCTTGTAAATCTAAGATGGCCAATTATTTTCATCTTCCATGACCACCACAGGGCTGGGATTTAGCTCAGTTGGTAGAGTGCTGCGCTGCAGTCTCTGAGGTCCCGAGTTCAATTCCCAGCACCGCAAAAATGGGAGAAGGACCTAGCAATCCACTCCCAAGGCAATCCCGAAACAGCCATTGAAAACCCTATGAAGGTTGCTATGAGTCGGATACTGACTCGACGGCACCTAACAACAACAACAAATGACCACCACATCCACTCTGTTGACATTGAGTATGAGAATTGACTGCCTGCACACATGTTCCATGGTGAATGTAAGATGAAGATTGGCTAGGTTTACCCTGCAGCCAGTGATAAAAAATGAACAACTGCTCCTTCATCATGAATTACTATTGTAAATGTTGTTACTTGTGACTAAAATGCATAGTGATACTCAGAATGATAGAGCTTTGGCAAGCAGAGCCTTTAAATCTTTATGAAAGGTGGCCTGTTATGTTGAAAAGATAGATCTTCAGACAGAGCTGGCTTCAGACTTCGGTTCTGCTATGAAATGACCCAGGACAAGTGACTTAAATCCTCTGAGTCTCAGTTTCTCTACCTATGGATCAAAAATAATAAACCTTGCTTAGCAGGGTTCTTGTGAGCACGAAAGGATATAAATGCTTGGCAGAGTACCTGTTAACGTAGGTACACAATGAGTGCTAATTTATTCTTTGGTAAGAAGTTAGATACTGCCTTCAAAATGCATCACACACTATTCTGCTAAGGTCCCAAGTGTCAACAGGAACTTGTTAGAAACCCATTCTAGAAGCCTATAATCATTACATATCTTGAATGCTAAAGAAATCTCTGAAAACAAAGACCCTGACCATTAGAGAGAACCAGTGATGAAAAGTAGCACTCCAACCTCTCCTTAAACCTCCAGTGATTGTAGTTCACTATCCCTCCTTATGAATTACCTTCATTTATCTTTAGGGAGGTATAACTATTAGAAAATGTTTCTTTAAATTAAATTCAAACACACTTCCCTGTAATAGCCTCCCACTGATGGATTCTAATTCTGTCCTCTAAGCCATAAAGAACAATACCAATATACTCAATACATGATTATGGTGATAAGATGGAAGATCCACTAAATCCCAGATATAGCAGAATAGAAAGGGCCTCAGAGGGTCATATTCTTCTCCCAGGATAGAGACATTCTCAAGCCAAGAGGGATGAGTGGTTGAGCTAACTGGTCCTCAGACCCTTCTTTTTGGGTTGACTTCATACTTACATCATGAAAGGAGGGAAGAATATGTTACCCTTATATTTGTTCAGTTAAAGAAATGGAAAGGTCCTAGGATAAAAGAGAAACATGGTACTTGTAATATAATAGGCATCCATCCATCCATTCATTATTACCTGTTGCTAATCAACTATGGAAAGAAGAGTAAGGATAAATCATTCAGAAAGATAATTTGCCAAGTAATGAAACTCCAATCCATAAGGATGTTCATCATGCTTCCTTGAGGAATAACAAACATAGACACTAAAAGCATAAAGACATTGATATCATTGACCAGTAAACCTGAAAAACAAATAAATGTGAATATTTGAATATTATCTGCCTTTTAAATAAGTCACAGAGCCAACTGTCAGTAATTTTAACCATCAAGGTCAACAGTAGAACTCACAACAATTGATTCCATTGGTTGTAATAGCAGGAGAGAAGGCACCAACAGGGGTAAAAAAATGAAAAATAAATTGTAAGACATTTCATATTCTCATTTTCATACTTACCAGATGATAATTTTTACTTTTGTATGTGTAAAGATGTTTTTCTCTTGGGAAGTTATAGTAAGGAGGCTGGAAAAATCACTTTAGGTGTGAAGATGTGATCCTTAAATCAGCTTCCAGAGAGAACTCAGAAATCTTTCTTAGTCAATAAGTTAATACTCAATAAAGCACAGGATAAAGGTAGGAAGAAAGAACTGGGTTCTTGTGATGGTAAACTGAGGTTCGATGTCTACTAGTGAGGCTGTTGAGTAGCCAATGAAGACTCATTTTCTTTAAGATTAAAATTAGTCCCCAGCACTATAGAACAACAAATTAGAAAGAAATAGGTGGTTTTGGTGGGGAAGGAAGTGGGAAACAAGGACAGGAGTCAGGATTATTCCAGAGCTCAGAGACACTGCATTCTCTAAGCAAGAATAAGAGTCTAAGGACCAATTGATGTTTTCTTTGAAGTCTTCTGGAAGGTGTCTCATCCAGTTTACCATTCCTCTGATAGTTTGCAGAAGGCAAGATGACTTTGTTACAGTGGTAGGCAGCACTTTCTCCACATGCTCAGCAAATTTCTAGTTTCTCAATGGTATTGGCTGATTATCTCAGGGTGTTAAAAGTGTCAGCTCCTCAATTTCTCACAGACTAACCTCTCTACAAAGGTGCTACTCGCTTATGGGTATTTCTCTATCATTCTGCCCTGTTACACATATACTCACACTTCTTTGTGCAGCAGTCTCCAACATTTTTGTCACCAGGGATCAGTTTTGTGGAAGACCATTCTTTTTATTTATCACAATTTATTTACCCCATCATCTACTGAAGTACATTGTATTCACTTCCAGTTGGGGGCAATTATGAATAAAGCTACTATAAACATTGTATGTATGTTTTTATGTGGACAAAGGTTTTCAACTCATTTGGGTATATACTCAAGAACATGACTGCTGGTTACATATGGTAAGAGTATGTTTAGTTTTATAAGAAATTGCTAAACTATCTTCCACAGTGGCCAATATGGGTTGAATTATGTTACCTCAAAAGTCATATATTGAAACCCTAACCCCTAATATCTCAGTATGTGACTGTATTTGAAGATGGGGACTTTAAAAGGACTAATTAAGGTAAAATGAGATCATATGGATAGAGCATAATCCAATACCACCAGTGTCCTAATAAGAACAGGAAATTTAGACACAGACAAGCATTCTCACAGAGGGATTAGCATGTGAGGACACGAGGAGACAGATATCTACAAGCCCAAGAGAGAGGCTTCAGAAGAAATCAACCCTGCTGACACCTTGATCTTGGAATTCTAGCCTCCAGAACTGTGAGAAAATAAATTTCTGTCATTTAAGCTGCTTACCCTGTGGTATGCGTGGCAGAGTACATGGTATGTTACAGCAGCCCTAGTAAACTTAGGTAGTGGAGTATTAGTTATTTTTGTAATCACAGTGACCAAATACCTGACAAAACAGCATTAGTGAGGAAAGATTTCTCATGGCTCCTAGTTTTAGAGGGTTCAGTCCATGGTTCTTGGCCCCACAAGTTTGGACAGATCCTCATGGTGGCAGGTGCTTGTGGAGGAGGAGCCTGTTCAGATCATGACAGACAGGAAGCAGAGAGACAGGAAGCTGGCAGGGACAAGATACCTCCAATAGCCTGCCCTCACTGACCTACTTTCTCCAGTGAGGTTCCACTTCCTAAAGTTTCCTGAGACTCCCAAAACAGCACTACTACCTGGGGACCAACTCAATCCCCTGACACCTGAGACTTTTAGAGGGATACTTTATATCCAAACCATAACAAGTGGTTTTGCCATTTTGCAGTCGCACCAACAATGAATGAGAGTTCCTGTTGTTCAACATGCTAATATTTGGTATTAGTGTTTGGAATTTTTGTCACTCTAATAGATATGTAATAGCATCTCATTATTTTAATTTAGAATTCCCTAATAGCAAAAAACAGGAGAAGGACGTAGCAATCCACTCCTGAAGTAACCAGAAACAATCAGCCATTGAGAACCCTAAGGGTCACTATGAGTTGGACATGACTTGACAGCACCCAACAATAATGACATATGATGCTGAGCATCTTTTCACATCTGTGTACTATTTTACATCTCTGTATCATTTCTGGTGAGATATCCAAGATCTTATTCCCAATTTTCAATTGAGTTTTTGTTTGCTTCCTTATTGCTGAGTTTTAATTCTTAGTATATTTTAGGTAACAGACTGGAAGACCATTTTCTGTGGATTGGGGTGGGGGTGGGGATCAAGATGATTCAAGCACATTACATTTATTGTGTAGATACAGATGAAGCTTCATTTGCTCACCCACCACTCACACTGATACTGGGTCTACAACCTTGGGTTGGGGTCCCTTGTCCAGTTGGTTCAATGGCCTCCAGTGGAAAGCTGAACCCTGCTCTGCAGCCCTCTGCTGCCTTCCACCGGCCACATCTGATGACCAAGATTTGCTCTTCAACTATGGGCAGTGCAGTATGAAATCTGCTCTACTCTGGCATCTGATCTCGTCAGATCTTGGGAGCTAAGCAGTGTAAGGCCTGGTTAGTACCTGAATGGGAGACTGCCTGGGAGTACAGGGTACTGTAGGCTTGAGAGAAGGGCCTGGAAACCCACTCCCTCAAACAATCAGCCATTGAAAGCCCTATGAATAGCAGAGAAGCACTGACAATAGTGCTGGTCATGGCACAGCATGGGATAGTATTTTGTTTGTTGTACATAGGGTCGCTATGAGTTGGACCTGACTCAATGACACCTAAAAACAAGAACAACAAGGATATGCCAGGCGACCAAGTGGGTTTCAACACTGCCAAAGTAGCTTACTGCCCTGGAACACAAAAATAACATAACATACAAGAAATACTATTCTGAATACTCTCAAAGTCATCCTTCATAGAAGAGGTACTAAAACACATGCTGAGAGCTACAGCCAAGAAAATAAGGCTTTGGAGACAAGAGATGAAAAGGACAGAGAAAAACAACTGTTAGGAAATCTCCAGTGCTGCACACCCAATTATGGCTGACCCATTCCCAGCGGCCCAGTTCTAGTATAGAAAACAAAACAAAACAAAAAACTCACTTCCAGAGTCCCAAGCCCAAGATTTTCCAGAAATAATCTTCTCATGCAAATCTGAGCTTTATATGCTATGTCCTTGTTCTTTTCTTTTTAAATAGCATTGAGGTCTAAAATACAGGTTTTGCTTTAGATGAAGTTCACAAGTGGAAGAAGAAAGATAGTTGTAAAGGGGAAAACATAAGTAATCACATGGCAGGGGCTAGGGTTTAGCTCAGGTGGTAGAGAGCTGCGCTGCCCTCTCTGAGGACCCACGTTCTAGTCCTAGCACTGCAAAAATGGGAGAAAGAGTTGGCAATCCACTCCTGAAGCAATCTCAAAACAGCCATTGAAAAACTTATGAGGGTTGCTATAAGTTGGATCTGATTTGATGGCACCTAACAATAACAATGATCATATGGTAAGAGCCAAGTTGAGAAGAAATAAGGACAAAGGGACAATTAATTAGGACTGTGGGGATAAGGAGAAGCATTTTATGGTGCTCTTTCCAAATAAGAAATCTGATCATACCACTTGTATATTTAAAAAGAAAAGAAGGAAGGAAGGAAGGATGTAAGGAAGGAAGGAAGGAGAGGGAGGAAAGGAGAACAAAAGGAATGACAAGAATAATTCTGTGGCTCTCCAATTTCTGTAAGTTCAAATACAAGTCTCTTAGCATGATCTAGAGTAGGCTTCATAATCTTTCTTCTATCTACTTTAGCAGCTGTTCTCTAGCTAACATCTGCTGGTCCAGCTGAAATGCATCTTTATCTCAAACAATGTATAACCATAACCCAGAAGGTCAATTCCAAGCATCCCTTCCCAGTTCCGATATGAGTCCTAGATTACTTGTCCTTTACTTCCTCCTTAATTTCTCTCCATCTCTTGTTCCATTTATTCAGCTCTGTGTTTTGAGAAAGGCAAACTTAGTCTTTAACATGTCCCTCCAGAAACACTCTCTCTTGGATAGTTATACTCTGTCTCCCTCAGTTCAGCCCCACTGAGCCCAGATCCTCTGAACCCAACCAGGCAACACCTGTGTCCCATCTGTGACATTTCATTTAATATCCTTGAGTATCATTGCCCATAGCAAGTCAGTGTTTGCTCTTAGCAGCTTCCTGCCCACCTGTGTTCAAACATATCAGTAATAGCTACATTATATCCGGTAATTTCAAAAGATGAAAAGCCTCTAACTTCTATTCTGGACATTTGATTTTATCTTCTTTCATCCGCTAGCTACCATGTGGATTGTTCTTTATGCTTTCCTAGGAAATCAATGCTAGACTTACAAATTTTGTCTCCATTGATAATGTCCAATAAAACAAGCCTTAGGCAAGGTTAACCCCAAAATTGTACAGCTCTGCTTAATTTGAGAAGGAATCAGACAAAACTATAGTAATCATGAGAATACTGATAAGATTTGACAGTGTTTATTGAGTGTTCACGATATACAATGCTCTGTGCTAGATATATTGTCATTTGATCTTCACAACTACTTTTTGAAGAATTTACCTCCATTTTGGAGCATTTACCTCCATTTAAAGTGAAAAAAGAAAACTGAGTCTCTGGAGTGAAAAAATTTGCCTAAATTTTTCACACATCTGATTTCAGAACCTGTACTTATAACCACATGTTCTTTCCTGGTTACTTTCCTTACAGATAATAAGTACTCCATACCTATTTATTGGAGTGTCTAGATCAAGCATGTCAAGCCCATGGCCCACAGGACAGCTAATAATGTGGACCCACAAAAATCTTTAAACATAATGCATTTTTAGTATTTTCTTTGTTGTTGTTGTTGTTAGGTGCCATAGAGTGGGTGTCCAAATCATAGCGACCCTATGTACAACAGGGGAAACATTATTGTTAGTGTTTCTTTGCTATTCATAGGGTTTTCAATGGCTGATTGATTTTTTGGAGCGGGTTGCCAGGTCCTTCTCCCAATCCTACAGTATCTGGTGTTTGTTAGAGAGGCCTGGGGCTTCTCCCCTCCCCCAACAGAACTGCCCCACCCACAGACCTCTTGGTACACACTGGGCTGGAGTCATGGGTGCCCCCCAAAGCATGGATGCATGCACCCTGTGGTGGGGCTTTGTTCTCCCAGAGGGCAGGTAACACGTCCTGGTTACAATGGGGACCAGGATACTCATTCTCCTGCCACTAGTGCAGGGCCTGTCAAAGATCGCTCCTCCCCATAAGGAGGTGCCTTCTTCTACTACTATCCCCCAGTCAGAAAAAGCTGTGAAAAAAGCCCGCCAAAATTTTGACTGAAAAGTCTGCCCCACCTGGCAACTATTCCAGCCTATCAGAACTATCCTCGCACTCGCTTCCTACCTATCGCTGTGCAATACATCAATTACTCCTTCCCCCTCCCATCTAGAGCCCATAAAAGCCTTCTCCCTTCTTCCCCCCTGCAGCTGCTCTCCCTTTGCTAGAGACAGCCCCAGCAGCTTCTCCCAATAAAGGTCTGTTGAGATAACTCCCTACCTAACAGTGTTCCCAGGTGGTCTCCCATCCAAGTACTAACTAGGCCCAATGCTGCTTAGCTTCCAAGATCTGATGGGAACAGACACTACAGTGCTATGACTGTGGGCTTTTTTTAAGACCCCTTAATTCTGTATATAGGGCTAGGATTTAGCTCAGTTGGTAGAGCGCTACACTGCAGTCTCTGAGGTCCTGAGTTCAATTCCCAGCACCGCAAAAATAGGAGAAGGACCTGGCAATCCACTCCCAAGGCAATCCCAAACAGTCCACCATTGAAAACCCTATGAGGGTTGCTATGAGTCGGATACCGACTCGACGGCACCTAACAACAACAACAATTATGTATGTATGTTAAATATATCATATAATTCATGTGTGGCCAAACACAATTGTTCTTTACTCAATGCAGCCCAAGGAAGCCAAAAGGCTGGACACCCCTGACCTAGATGGTATTGACATTTGTCCACAGAGCCACACTTGGATTTGTGATGATTCAGAGAATCTTCAAAGTTTTGTGCTTCAATAGGAGTTTCTTTGGCATTGACTGGTGTAGGGAGAAATTGAGAGGAAATTGGCAAAAATCCCAAAACTGGGAAAACGGCTTTTGAAGATCTGGTTTGTAAATTAGAAATCTACGGAAAATGAAAGTAACTTGATTGGACATTTGTACAAAATCCTTCATAAATCCCTTGAACCTGATTGGACAATTGGACTCAAAGCTGATTGCCTCAGGCCATTCAGGGCGAGCTATATAAGGAGCTGAGCTGTAGCAGCTCACTCTCTTTGTTGCAGACCATCAACTAGACAAGAACTCTCTCTCCGTCTGACCACTGACAAAGTAAAAACTCTCTCTTGCCTGGACCATCGAAGATCGAACTCTCTCTCTCTCCCCTTTTGACAACTGAGACCAGGACAACTAGATGGCGCTCTCAAGGAATGACAGACTACAAGCAAGCTGAGGAGCCTTCTTGGGCCCAGCACCAAGAGGCTGAAGCTGAGGACAGTCTCCAGTACCAGTGCTGGAGGCGGAAGAGCCATGGCTGCCCCCTGAGACAGCATAGAGCTGCAGCACTTAGACTACTAGCACTTGTAAGCTGTACACTTTGGGTTCCTCACCACCCTTCTAAGGGCTGGGAGGCAATAAAGAGCTGTGTTTATCCCCACAAGGCAAAAGCACCGGAGGCTTTTTTCTTTCTCCCGTCTCCATCGGTGTTCCCCAGGGCTGCAGGAGTCTATGCTCCTCACCTGAAGGTCCCGAGTGAGTTGTGTTTAGTATCTCTGTGTGTGGTGGCACTGCTCATCCGAACATCCAGGCCGGACCGGGGGGTGAGTGCCCCACAGACTGGAAAACTGGAGGGACTTGAATAGAGTCCATGATCCACTGTGAAGTAATGAGTATGATCTGGAACTCAGCATCAAGTGATCATCCTTAATGGAGTGTCTTACTATTATTGTTGCTATTGTTATCTCTCCTAACTGAATGTGAGAGAATTCTATAAGCATAAAGAAAGCAAGAAATCACTTTCATTAAGGTAGGCTATAGCTAAGTGTATATTCAATATATATAATCAAATATGTCAAGAAAGTAGAAAGGGAATTAAGTAAGAAAAAGGACTTAAGAGAGGAGGAGGGGCAGTAAGGAAAGGTAATCAGGAAGAGAATTATCACATTTTGCTCTCAAAGGCAGAACCTGGAAATACACACACACACACACACACACACACACACACACACACACACACACACGACATGCAAGCAGAAGGGGGACCATCAGTGAGGAAAGAGGTAACCAGTGGAGGGAGGGGAGGGTCCTGAGAGGATAATGGAAGAGGTGAACATAAGTAATGTGCAATGATACACATATCTGGAAATGTCATAATGAAACCCATTAAAATCTACACTAAAAATTACTAATAAAAATAAACACATTTTTTAAAATGCAAGTTCAGCCAGGTGTGATGGTACACATCTATAATCCCAGAGACTCAGGAGGCTGAGGAAGGAGGATCATGAGTTTGAGGCCTGAGGAAGCCTGCATAACTTAGCAAGACCCTGTCTCCAAATTAAAAAAAATTTTTTTTGATGGGCTGGGGGTTCAGCCCAGTTGTAGCAGTTGCTAAGTATTTGCAAGACCCTAGGTTCAACTTCCAAGTACCACAAAAATGTAAAATAAAAATATAAATAAAAATGCAAGTCCACTCAAAATTTTTTAAAAGGCTATTACACAAGATGTTGGATTTTTTAAAAATGTCTCTCACATATGTTTTTTCTTAAGCTCAGTTCCTTGTTCTCTCTGATACTCTCTTAAGGAGGAAAAACACATCCTTTAATCTCAACTGGCAATTTGTACTATTAACAGTAAAGTTCTGAATGTATTATGAGACCACATCTGTTCTATTCATCACTGTACCCCCCAGTGTTTGGCCTGTGGTAAGCACTCAATAAATAACTGCAAAATTGAAACCAGTCACCATTGCCATAACTATTAGAACCATCATCTTAAGCTAAATGCATGCAGCTTGCAGGGGTTGCTCTGAGCTCTCTGAGGCCCTGGGGTCAATCCCCAGACCTTGAAAATGGGCAAAGGACTTGGCAGTCCACTCCTGAAACAATTTGCCATTGAAAACTCTATGAATAGCAGAGAAACACTGACAAGAGTGCCAGCATGGCACCATGTCTGGAGTATTTCATTCTGTTGTATATGGGGTCACTATGACTCAGACCGGACTCCACAGCACCTAACAACAACAATAAACAGGCTGCTGATACCCTGTGTGACTAAGCCTGGAAGCCCAGATACATGTAAATGTTAGGCTGCCTCTTTTCCTTTCATTCCTGAAGCTCCATTTGGAAGGAAGAAAGCCATCTTCCAGGAGTGAGCAAGGCACTTGGTATAGAAATGGAAGATGTTATAAATGAATGTCCTTCCTGTAGTGTGTAGATTAGGCAGAACATGACCAGGCAGCAGAATCAAATGCATGCAGGTCCCAGGGTGGGATGCTGAAGTTACCTGGAGAGTCATTCCCAGCAGCTGCAGGGCTCAGCCTATCCTGGAGAAATATAATTATCTATAAGAGGTAACAAAATAAAAGGGAGACCTCTCTGCTACTTCTTCAAAGTACTAAGTTAATCAAACCAGACCATTCACAAACGGTCCTCAGGCCCCCCCCTAAAGAGAAGTATGTTTAGCAGCATCCCCCTACTGTGCTTTTCAATGAATTCAGGAAAAAGAGCAACCCCTTGCTGGCCCTTCAGCTCTTCATTAAATTGGGACCAGCCTTATTTAAGCACTTTGTACAAAGAGGCAGACATGTGCCATTGCTGAGAGCTTCTGTCTTGGAATCAGATTAAGTTCAAATTTCTGTTCCATTCCTGCTTGCCTCTGGACCTACCTTTCTCACCTTGTTCTATGTCCTTCAGCTGGCCTGTGCATATCCCCTCAGCTGGCTCCCTTACCTTCCTGCTTTCCAATGGGACTCTCGTGGGAGACAGGAGGAGAGTAAAGAAAGGAGAGTAAATTCTAATATCCCCATCCTTGCCTCTCTCCCATGAAGTCACCTTAGGACACTCACATTCATGACCCAAAGGTCTCAGTCTTTCACAGGTATCCCTTTCTACATAGCCCTGAGTGTTTCCTGGAACCTTAAGTTTAAGATTTCTTTAAATCAGGCAAATCCAAGTGTACTCTCTGTCTGATGCTGGGATCCTGCCTGATGCACCATATCCTGATGTGTGATTTGGCAGGTTACTTAGCCTCTCTTGGTCTCAGGTTGCTCATTTATGCTGCAGATGACAACAGTATCCCAATCACATGAGTGTTGTAAGGATGAAATAACACATTTAAAGCAATTAGAACAATGATCAATGAAATATTAATTAATATGATTACAGAAACTTGGTTTGGGAAGATTCTTCTTTTTTAGCCTCAGATTGACCTCATTTTCTCTCATTTCCTATTCTTTTATTACAAAGGAAAATAACTGTGCAACTATTTTTTATGTCTCATCTTATTGGTCTTCAGCACATTATGTGAAACAAGCACAGGTATTCTTCCAGGTTTCTAAATGGAAACTACTAAAGCAGTTCTAAACCAAAGCCACACAGAGGTCAGGTACAAAGGCCAAATGTGAAGCCAGGCCCTCTGGTGGCCAAGATTTTAATTTAAAGAAGTCAACTCCATTTCATCTTGTTTGATGACTCTGATGGAATGGTAATAACTATCAGAACACTGTGCTCAGAAAGAATCCGAAAGAAGGAATGCTGTGATTGATTACTAATGTCTGCCAGTACAGAGAGATGACATTAGTGCCCCTGTTCTCTGTCTAATGAAGCAACTCATCAACAAATACTGATGAAACATGCTCTATTTTGATGCTTTCTTAAGTAAGGTGGAAGACAAAAATAGGTTAGACTACTCCATTCCCTGTCCCCCAGGAGTTTATAATCTGGCAGAAAAACAAAGCTATAAGAATGAAATAATTGAGAGCAGGCTTGAAGATCATTCTTTACCACTATAAATGTGGTGGCAATTGAAAAAGGAAGAGTCCATAGTTTCTTTTATTTATAAGCATTTTGGTAAGCACAGGAGATATGAAAATAAATCCAGTTGTTTTGACAGGGGCTTACTATAAGAGACAAAAAAATTAAATATAACATAAAATAAAGAGATTCTAGAACTTGATGGAGGGGAGGTGAGTCCAAGCTCAGTGTCTGGATAGAGTGCCAAACAAAGCCTCTAGAGAAGAGATGACCAAAGTGTTCAGAGGAGCATTGATAATGAACTGCTTGACGCCCTTCTCTCCAAGGCTGTGAACATATGGTCTCTCCCCTTCCACCCTAATCACCTTTGGACTCTGAGATCAATTAAGTCTTCACTCAGACTTTAAACACCCAATTTAATGTTTAGGAAACTGGGCATCAAATTTGCTTTGATGAAATTCATGCTAAGACCTAAAGCCTTAATTTTAGACATCAGGAATTCTTAAGTCCAAATCATTAATCCTGTTCTCCAAATCCAGTTATAGTTTATTTGCCTTGCTGCCAAGTACTAAGTTGATCTCTTGATCATATAGGGCATTCCAGGCATCTACTTTGTTTTTAACTATATTCTCCTTTCCTTGTCTTCATTCATTCATAATTAATTAAATAAATATTGAGTGAGGTTCTTGCTGGGCACTGACTAGACGGTGATAAACCAAGACACACATGGTCCTCACATCTTTACAGAAACTACAATCTAATGAGGATCCCAGATAAATAATCAATACAAATAATTAATTTCATATTGTAATAGGCACTATAACAGACAGGTACAGGATTCAATAAAAGCTAAACACGAATTCTGCTCCTATATTTTAGAAAGTCAGGGAAAGCTTCTCTGAAGGTTACACTTGAGACTTAAGGAGAAGTAGGAATCAGACAAATAAGTTAAAGGACAGTGGGTGGGAAGTGGGAGTGGTGGTGATGGGACTCCAGGCAGAGAAAACAGTACGTGGAGAGATCCTGAGTGGGGAAAGAGCTTAGCATTTTGGAAGAACCATGAGCAGGCACTTTGACAAAGATAGTGAGCAATTCTAGCATAGAGATTTGAGGTTAAAGGGGAAGCTAGGGTCAGATTTTGTAGGCTTTTGACAGCTTTGGTAAGGATTTGGGATTTTATCATAAGTACAATGGGAAGCTGTTGCCAGACTCAGATCCTAAGATTTGATGCTATTTCCCTTTCTGATTTTTTAATACTACATATTTTCAAATTCCTATCTGCCTTTCAAGGCTGGGATTTAGCTCAGTTGGTAGAGTGCCACTGTGCAGTCACTGAAGTCCCAGTTTTGATTATCAGCACCGCAAAAATGAGAGAAAGTCATGGCAATCTACTCCCAAAGCAATCCCAAAACAGTCAGCCATTGAAAACCCTATGAGAGTCACTATGGGTGGGACACGACTCCACGGCACCTAACAACAACATCTGCATTTTGGGCCACTTCAATTTCTCCTTACCTGATCCCCTTTAGGGCCACCTAAATGGACTTCAATGGAGAAGGGCCTGGCAATCCACTCCCAAGGCAATCCCAAAACAGTCAGCCATTGAAAACCCTATGAGGGTCACTATGAGTTGGATACCAACTCCACGCCACCTAACAACAACAACAACAACAACAACAACAAAAACAACAACAACAACTGGACCTCATTGTCTGCACTGCCCTGGCCTCTGCTGCTATCTCTACCTCCTGTCCCAGCCATGCTTTCTCCTGTCTTCTCCTGTCTGCTTCCTGTCTTCTTCTGTCTACTTCCAAGTTCCAGGCCTTCTTCTCTGCCCATGGCCTTTGTGGCAAACCCTTCCCAGCCTGCCCTCACTTACTGCTGGGCAGAAACCTGTCCACAATTCTGCCATGTAATCAAAAGAGCCCTAAGAAGTCTAAATTCTTGTAGAAATATGTAAATTTCTTTTTCAAATTTTCTTGTGAAAAAGATATATTCGTCTATTAACATGATAGGAGGTGGGTTTCTGTTTTTGTTTGTTTGTTTGTTGGGGGTTTTTCTGCACATGAAAAAGCTTTCATGGCAGGATAAAATAGAGTCTGATAGCTTCTGTTCTTTCTTAACACCATTATACTTTCCCCCAAGCAGATTCGATACTGGAATATTTAAGGAGTTGTAAAAATTCCCATTAGGAATGCAAATTATGGTTTCATGAGTACATCTGAATTTTGATTTGTAAAGATCCCAGAATGCTAAATTTTCTAGTTCATCCTATGAGAGATCCATTTCCTGCAGAAAATCAAAAATATAAATTATACTCATATATTCTGTACCTGTATCACTTGCTTATTGCTTCTCTAAAGAGTAAACAGCACTTACAGAGTATGAAGGTGTAAATGTATTGAAACACTAACCTATATTCTGTTTAGTTTGGGTTTGATTTGGTTTCATTTCATTTGAGCAAGTCAGAGATGAATTTAGGATTCACACAGGAGGCTACTGTAGCACCCTCCAGGGTAAGAGAGGATTAAAGTACCTCAGGGTTCAGTAAGTGACTAAAATTCCTTTAATCATTTTCTCTCCCATCGCTGATCATCATTCTAGCCCCTCCTGGACTTGAATGTCTATAGCTAAAAGAACAAAACAACATGGTTTTGTTCCAGGCATATACAATTTTCAACAAGTAGTCAGGTATATCTCTCAGGATTTTTCAGCTGTAAAAAAAAAAAAAAAAAAAAAAAAAAAAATCCTGGAGAAAAGGATTTATCTTTCAAGCCCCAATGTTCACTGCAAATATCCCAGTTATCTGAGGCAGACATCTGAACTGTCAGGTCAGTTTCTGCTTTATCCCAGGTACATAGACATGGACTTGTTTCCTCTGGTTTACTCCAACATAAATGATAAACAACAAACCCTGACATTTGACAGTGTAAATATGAAGCTTTAACACACCTGCTCAGATGTCCCACAGTTAGACAGCTGCCAGCACCACTTCTTATCTCAATTTGGAGGAGTGAAAGTACACGCTCAGCAGTCCTCATTCCCACATCCCCCAAAGTGTGAAGCACCATAACGGAAACTGTCAAGCTCAGCTCTGCACTGCTTGGGGTAACCAAGGAACCATGCACGGTTTCACATACCAGGGGGAGACAATGATTAAAGGCAGGTAAAGGAAGCTTCTCTACTAAACCACCAAATTTTGGAGAACAACATTGCATTTGAAGCTGTTGCTCTAGGATATTTTTAGACAGAAACAATAGCCAAATTCAGAAAACCTACAAATTGTATACTATTAGAATATGAACCCAATACGAACCCAATACTAAATGAATAAGGACAGCACCCATGGGTAATAACAACTGATGCTACTAATTATTTCCCTCTATATTCACTTTTAAATTTCTATGTGTGGATTACCTGTTGCCTGTGTGTGTATATGTGTGTGTGAATATATATATATATATATATATATATAGTATATATCATATATATGTATATATGTATATATTGTTGTTGTTGTTGTTGTTGTTGTTAGGTGCCGTTGAGTCGGTATCCAACTCATAGAGACCCTC
Source organism: Pedetes capensis (assembly GCA_007922755.1). Classification (NCBI taxonomy): domain Eukaryota; kingdom Metazoa; phylum Chordata; class Mammalia; order Rodentia; family Pedetidae; genus Pedetes; species Pedetes capensis. The sequence continues at coordinate 29,912 of VMDO01003149.1, forward strand.
ATAGGGTTTTCAATGGCTGACTGTTTCGGGATTGTCTTGGGAGTGGATTGCCAGGCCCTTCTCCCATTTTTGCGATGCTGGGAATTGAACTCGGGACCTCAGAGACTGCAGCGCAGCGCTCTACCAACTGAGCTAAATCCCAGCATATGTATATATACATATAATATTATATGATATAGAAATGATAGAACTTGAAAAGTTGTCTTAAAACCCTGAACACTTTCATTGGGACAAAAACTTCCAAGTAATAGAATAAGATACTAAACTAACATAAAGGTAGGGTTGAGGATTGTCAAATTTCATTGTCTTTCATTGTGATTATCAATTGGCAGGTATGTCTGCTGATAAAGTGTGTATATGGGGGGAAGGGGATGCTGAATAATCCTATGAGCTTCAATGTATTTAAATAAAGTACATTTAGGGGTCAGGGAGGGAAGAGGCAAAGTTGAGGCTAAGTTGTATCTATTTTAAAATATCAGTATTCAAGAGAATGCATTCAATTTAGTTCTACTACAGAGACTTTCTAATACCCTGGTGCCTTCTACATAGCTGCCTCAGTATCAGTGCTGGGTTGAACTGGTGGGTGTCTCAAAATGATATGGTTCAATCAGGTCAAGCAGAGAGAAATTCATTCACTGCTCTGTGGTCAGAGAGACTCAGAGAATAATCACGCACAGTTTTTACAACTCTGCCATTAAGCTTTCACAGCCTGGTATCTGAGATTTTCACAAAGTAACATTATTCCATAGTTTGTCTATTTGAACAAAATGAATGAAATCTGATCATAAAATTCCAGACAAGCACCAATATTGACAAATCATATAAAATTGCATTATTTAACATTGCTCAGGATTGCAAATGTAGATATATCGGAAAAATGCTGTTCCACCAAATATTTCACCAAACTATTTTTGTTAAAGAAATTGATGGCTAAATAGAATACATCTGTTATACAGGAATTATATTGCATGTCCTCAAAGCAGTATTAACACATTGAATTATGAAATAGAATTGGGCTACAAAAATAGAATGGAATGTTTAGATGACATTAAGAGGAGACCAATTTATCATTAGCAGGAATATCTTCTTAGGCTTTATTTTTACTTTCTGAAATTGACTTGTATTCCTTTTTAAAAAAATATATTTTTTATTTTAATAGCAGTAATACCCATTCTTTGGCGAACACTTAGGAAATATAGATTTTTAAGAGAAAATTAAAATCATCTATTGTTGTTGTTGTTAGGTGCCCTCGAGTCGGTATCCGACTCATAGCGACCCTCTGTACAACAAGGGAAACACTATTGTCAGTGCTTCTCTGCTGTTCATAGGGTTTTCAATGGCAGATTGATTTTTGGGAGGGGGTTGCCAGGTCCTTCTCCCAAGCCTACAGCTTCTGGTGTTCCCAGGTGGTCTCCCATCCAGGTACTAACCATGCCCGACCCTGCTTAGCTTCTGAGATCTGACAGGATCGGATGCCACAGGGCTACAGCTGCAGGCAAAATCATCTATTAGTAGCCCCAAATTATATTTTGATATATCTAATTTAAGATAGTTGAATTACACTATACATAGTTTTTTGAGTGCCATAATCTAACAAAGTATCAGAACATACTTTTACATCATTATTTTTAATAATGAACTAAATTCATCTAACCATCTTCTGTGCTTCATCACTTATATTGTTCCTAATTCTTTACAATTATTAACAATACAAGAAAATCTTAGAAGTGGGCTTTGTATATATGCCTATTTCCATAAAATTAATCCCAAAAAGTTGTTGCTGGATCAAAATTTATACACATTTTAAGTCTTTAAATTAAAAGATTTTAGTTTAGAAGCAACACATGCACATAATTTCTCAAAAAGAAAGGACCTATTTTCCTTTCTTTCCTCACCCCAGTCTATAGTTCATTCTTCTGATGTAATCACTGTTAACAATTACTTGTTTACTCTTCCAGAAATTATACTAGCACAGAAAGTCCAGTAGGTGCACTATGACTTAGCAATATGTCTTAGAGTCTACTCAGTATCAGTACATACATCTCTACATCAACCCTTTTCATTATTTTATTAAATTTAATTGTCTAGATATATCAGAGTTTATAAGGAAAATCTAATCTTGATGGAGAATAGTTTTATTTGATTTTTGTTATTATAATGATATAACTTTTTGTAAGTACATTTTGCAAATTTGCATAAATGTATCAGTATAGAAGGAATTTGCTAAGTAACTGGATATAGGCATTTTAATATTACTAGCTATTACCACATTATTTTCCAAACAGGTATATTTATTTACATTTCTAACTAGCCTTAGCAATACTGAGTAATATGCAACTTCTTAATCCTTGCTGCTCTAAAAGCTAAGAAAATGTATTACTTTGTTATTTTCATTTATTTCTTTAGTTATGAGTGAGATCAATCACTTAGTCAATTTGGAGTTTTAACACTGTTAAAACTAGCCAAACTGTTTACATGTTTGGCATACTTTTGTGGGAGAATTATTGAACACAGTCTTCCCATCTTTTCTATTGCAAGGCAGTTACTCAGAGCCACATGATGTATGTGTGCTCATTTGTATTTACCAAGAATTTAAAGCAACCTGGGAATTGATGAGACAAAAATAAGCCACCCAGTGGCAGATATTACATGTAACTAATTAATTCTGATTAAAATTTATTAAAATATAAGGTAACTCAAACACCAAACAATAAATATTATTTTTTAAATAATAAAAAAGAATATGCCCCAAAATGTTAACAGTGATTATACCTGGGTAGTAGGATTGCAGATTACTAAATTATTCTTGATCTTTCTGTGGGAATGCTGAAAAAAAATCAATACCAACCTTTACCCTTTGAAGAACATACTAGGAGGATTTTAAAATTAATTATATTAGTAATTCATTCAATAAATACATTCTGAATATTTTCTGTGAGGCTACGATTGTACTACAAGCCAGAAGTATGTGACAGAGCCCTCTAAGGGCCCACAGTACTGGATCAATGCAAGAAATGATTAGCAATGGCAAAGGAGAATAGAAGAAATAATGCTGACTTAAATATATTAATCATGACCTTGAGAAGTCAGAGTCTCAGTTTCCTGCTGCAAAATAATAGCGTTTAACTACAGCAGATCAGCAGTTCTCAAACTTCTTGGACTTAGGACCCCTTCATACTCTTAATGAGAGCTGAAAAGAGCTTTTGTTTACCTAGGTTATATCAATTAATTTTTATTATATTAGTAAATAATGCTGATAAATTTTAAAATATTTATTCACATAAGAATACGATGAAAGTGTTGCCAGAAGTGAAGTAATAGATGCATAATGGAAAAAGTTAATTCTGTATTACTCTGTACCCCATCATCATTTACTAATAAAGGGAGATAAAAATAAATAAAATGAAATGAAAAAAACAGATTCACAACATAGTTAAAAATGAAATAAGTTAGTAAATGAAATATGTCTAACAGAATAGCTAGCACATACAAATTGGATAAGGGTCAGTTCTAAAGACTCGGCCACATCAGTTCTTTTTGAAGGGCATACACATGTGCAGTGATGGTTAAATTTTGGTTGATTATTCTTCCTTTGTATATGTACCCTCTTCCAATTATTTTCTCTATTTACATTTCATTGTTTTTGTTATTAAAAATTAAACACAATTCTTTCATTCTCCCCCAAAAAGAATAACATTAATAAACCCACTTCATGTTAACATAAAAATATTTTATGTGTAATAACTATATTTGCCTATATAGAAAACAATTGTAAGAGTAACACTCTTAAACTTCTGCAAATCTTTTTCATGTCTAGTCAATAGACAACAGATGGATTCTCCTGTCTGTTTCTACGTGCAATCTGCTGTGGTATCACATGCTATGTAGCCTCTGGTAACCTCACTGTACACCCCGGAGAGAATAAGAATGAAAGGCAGACAACATCTTCATATTGTTATGAAAATAACTTTGACCTTGAGGACCTGTGAATTACATGTTGACAACCTCTGAATTAGATGGTTTCTAAGGTCTCATTCAGTTCTGACATGTTCTGAACATATGATTCTCCCCACTTTACAAAATGTCAGAGAAAGGATTTAATGGCACACAGAAAACTAAGACCTAACAAGGAAAACACAATAAAGACAGAAAATTTTTCTCTCAGTTTTAGTCTTTTGATATTTTGCCATCTCCCCAAATTCAGACTAGCCTTCTACAAATGAAATTAAATTTAAACCAAATTCTTTGGCCTTTAGGAGATTTTTTTTAACCAGAAGTATAGTTCTAGCTTTTGATTGCACAGAGAACTGAACTTTGGGAATGATAAGGGTGCATGATTTTCCTAGACAATTCTTTACTGATCAAATAGATACATTATTTTATATTTTTAGATATATTGCAAATCCCCAACTTATTGAGCAATTATGATTTTATTTTATTCTACATGTTTTTGTGGGTGTAATAGAGTGTGTAAAAGGTAAAAGAAAATTTTAGCCTAAAAACCAGATAAGGAGTATAAATTGGGTATATATACAAAAGTATTTAATTTATAGAGATGTATTTGTACATCAAACTTTTTTCATGCCATAAAGACGTGAAACTTAGAACTAGAAAACAATCCTATCTGGATGCCATGTGCTGTGGTGCATACCTATAATCCGAGCTGCTAGGGAGAAGGATTGCAAATTTGAGGCCGGAGGCACCCTGTGCAACTTAGCGAGACCCTGTCTCAAAATAAAAATATTCCAAAGGGGTTAAGTTTGTGACTCAGTAGTAGAGCATTTGCCTAGCATGCATAAGACCCTGGGTTCAACCCTGTGGTACTGTAAAAATAAATAAATAAATAAATTAATTAATTAATTAAATAAAATAAAATCTTAATGATCAAACATTTCCTCTACAGAGTTTTAATCATAATCAATGGAATTCTTATGCCCAGTGGGGTTTTCAGACATAGGTTAAATTTAATACTCTAGCCAGTGCATTTCTAATCGCTACTCAGGTCAGAAATAATAGGAAGGCCCTATAAAGTCAACTGTAAATCCCTAATGCAGGCATTAAAAACATATTCACCTAATTTACCTATGATTAATCACAAATAGTTTTGCTTCATTTGTTCATAAATTTACATCAGAAAACTACTTCTGTTCACACAGTTCAATGAGCTCATTAATCCTTGTTAGTGTGTAAATTCTGGTAAAATACTCCATAAAAGGCTTTCATAGCACAGCAGAAGCAGAGAGGGGCGGAAAGTGTGCAATACACATGTTCTCATCTGAGAATGTATTTGAAACAAACTTTAAAGGATTAAAAAAACTTTTAAAAAATTGTGTTTTAAGGATCATTGTGGCTTCTCAAGCCAAAATAATGCTTTGAAAAACATATCATTTATATAGAGCCCATTTCTAGTCCTTACAGTTACTAAGAGAAATTGATTACATAGATATAATTTTTGTAACTCATATGTGCTTCAGTTTGCTCCAGTAAAATATGGATAAAATGAATAATACCCATGATCATAACAGGATTATTTGAGGGTTAAATTAAATGATGCATAAAACACTTGTAGCACAGTCCAAACTAAGTGCCCAATAAATGAGAGCTGCAAGGATGCTGGTGCAGAAGCATTTCTCTCGAAAATGTTGCTTATGAGTACAGACCCACAGGTATCTAGATACCCGAACACAGCTAAGCTGGTACTGCCATGTCAATAGGATTTTTCAATAATGACTTTTCCAAAGGCCAGCTTTGGTACAACTGGTTATCCACAGGGAAAATAAAATCAAAGTAGAGGAAAAAAGAAAAAACTTACAAATGGGCACCAGACATATTTACTACCCACAATGTGTTATTTGAAATGTTAACTAATATATGGTCATACTGTTGAATAAATAGAACAAAGAGTGAATGAAAAGGTAAATATAAAGATCCTTTAGACATTAATGGACCAAGTAGTTTAAACTCCTGTACAAAACTGTAAACTTCCACAGGCAAAGATGGTTATTCTACATTCTTCACTACCTAGAAGCTGATGCTTAAGAACTATTTGTTGAATATATCCAAAGAATAAATGTATGAATCCAAGAAATACACCTCTCTGTATATTTTAGAGTACATTAGCTCCTTTTATTTAAACTTCCTTTAAAACTAATCCAGAAGCCATTTAAGTACACAAGCAGTATTGTTCCTCCAAATAAAGAATTCTACCATCACTTCTTTTTATTGACCTACAAGGATGTATAATGCCCTATAACATGGATATTATGAAGACCACATAAGAAGGTGCTTTATAAGTGGTGAGAGACAATGGAAAAACTATAAAAACCTAACAAATAATCATCATTAATGATAGAGTCAGAGTACTGTCAGGTTCTAAGCCACTGTGCCCTTTTTAGAAAATGTATAACAATGCCAAAGAAGTCCAATAATAGATTCATTTTGCCTACAATTGTATTCTCTAGGTGCTATCAGAACTTTCTCCTTCTCCATATGGCTATAATATATAGGATAAACTTAAAGGTAGTTTTCTCTCATTTTGAATAACACTATCCTCAGATCTCACTAAACTTGTCAACCACTGTCCAGAGCTGTTTCACGAGCTGCTGCTGGACCAAGAAGTAACAGATGGCAATTAAGATTCAGAAGCAATTGCAGCAAACACTCAGACAGTTTTCAGGAGAGCATTGGGTTTTCCTTATGAACTATTTAGTATTAGAATACTAAATAAAAGAAGGAGCCCATAAGGCTGGAAAACCCAAGGATACTCAAATTATATTTTAATGGGATAAATGCATGCTGTCATGTAAGTAATTACTGAAGCATTAGCCCAGTCTGAATACCTGGAATTTTTCTTGTGCAATGTCTTAACTTTGATAAATCTTCAAAAGCTTTCATGACTGCCACCACAATCCCCCGTCACACAAAAACAACTCAAGAACTACTGAAAATAAGATAAATCATGACCCTAACCAACATGTTATAACAAAAGTATGCATAAAATTCCTGCAGCAGGCCCAGTGAAATACAAGCAATAATGAGTATGCAATTCTTAAAGTTTAATTTACTTGTGTATACCTTTTTGTACATGCAAGTATTGCATAATGGCTCTAACCTTGGATTTTGAGATCAGGCAGATCTATGTTCGAATGTGATCTCACCTCTGCTTAACTATATGACTTTGGGTGAACTGCTTTGCATTACTAGTAAGAGTTCTTTCAGCTAATTGAGGGTTCTAATAGTATCCTGAAAGTGCTAAAATGTATTCCCCTAACCATTAGGATTAAATGATAAGAAACTTGGGAAAACATCTGTTTTCTAGAAGTGCTTAATAAATGTGAGCTATGATCATAATCAAAACTAAACAACACAGACATAACACTTGCTTAGAACAAAAAGGAAATGATTTCTGACAAACTATCTATAAGCTTATCCATTATATTATAGCCGTATATACAGACAGGCAGTTCAAAAACACCTAAAAAATACAATCCTAGATATTTTCATAAATAATAAAACATAAGTGATGAGAAGGTAAAATCTAGTTCTTATTCTTTTCCCAGGTCAAGTCTTTAATCCACTTGGTCTCATTAGCCTGTCTTTGCACACAGAGATGAGACTGGTTTTGCATTTCAAAATAGTCACTATCACCCCGTACCCCCAAGGTGAGATCCTCTCATCTTCTCACTCCCCATGTGTGACATGCTTTAACTCAGACTCCCTTATCTTTCAATTTTGCTAGGTCTTAAATTTAATCAGGTATCATATTAACAACCCACTTTTGGTCAATTTCATGTGTGTCTAGATATTGCGCATATGGAAAACTGCCTACCAGGTGGCTTTGTAAAGGAAGCAATGAGTGCCTCTGACCAGGTAAGATAAAAGGAAAAGGAATAATCAACCCAAATCCAAATCTCTTCCTCATTTTTACTGCAATATGCAGAGAAAGAAATAATTACCCCTCTCAGTGACTGAATATAGGAAACAATTTATGATGGGTCATTAGTGGAAGATTTGCTTTCAATTCCACACAGCACAGACTCCATTGCTAAGGAGTCACAATTTTAGTGTATTTGCATTTTATTATTTTGTAATCAGAATTATTTTCTCCTGCTTCTGCAGTATATGCCAGAAATCAAAAAACAAATCCTTTTTCCTAATCAATCTTTAGGACATAAATATCTTAAGTGGCTCATCACAGGTCATTTAAAAAAGGGAAAAGACACAGACAAGGGGTGCTGTGGCTGGGTCACCATTATAATTTTCACAAGGTTTTGTTGTTGCTGTTGCTGAGTTTGTTAGTTTGTTTGAATGCTTACTCTGCACCAGGCATTGTACTAAGTAAGCACTTTATATGGCTTGTCTCTTGATATATAGATAGATAAATAGATAAAGATAGATACATATATGTATATGTGTATATCTGTGTGTATATATAGCCAATATATGTATATATATAAAAGATCCACAGATCTACTTTTAGATTCATTTTATAGAAAACGGAGATTTTGAGGAATTAAGTCCCTTTCTCAGAGTCAAAGACCTAGTAAATGATGCCATCAGTCCTTGAAGGTAGGAGGGTGCCACTCTAGAGCCTTTCCTTGTAACAAGCATGCCAAGGGCAGTCTTTAAATCTCCATCAACATGCACAATGGAAATGATCAAGGTCTGCCTTCTTATTTTTCATATTTGGAGATGGAAGCCCAGAGATTCAAATTAATGAACCAAGGTCACAAAAGTGCCCAATGGCATGGGCAGGATGGACTTCAGAACTCCCTGCTCTCAGGAGGTTCCTCTTGAACCTTACACTTTATCCAAGACCGTCTATAAGTTATTTCAGTTAAATGGACTTACCTTACTTTTAAAGGATCTCACTGTTTCATGAGGCCACATGTGTCTGCATTTCTGCTACCTTTCTGATTTCTACCTCATTTCCTTTTGCTGAATCTCTTCTTTTGCTCACCCTTCAAATGTTGATGACCCCTGGGGCTCCCTGTCTTCATCCTCTCTGTTCTCCACTCATCTTACTAGTCAGTCCCATTCCTATGAATTTATTAGGGACAAATCATTTCTATACTTCCATTTTTGGCCAGAACTGTCCCCTAAGTTCTAGACCCAAGTATCCCCTTCTGAATGTCACAGAAGTGCCTAAATTGACTGTGTCTAATACCAGATGCATCATCCCTTCCAACCCATCCCACCCACCTCCCTGTCTCTCCCATTCATTCTGCCTGATACTCAACAACCCACCGATGCACAGGTCCACAAGTCCACCAACTTTTACCTCCTGAAACAGCTCCTTATTCTGCTTCTTACCTTCCACTGCCTTTGCTACCATGTAATATCCCATCATCTGGGGTAAAGACAAGCTGCAGTGGATTTCCTGCTCCATTTCCAATTTATCTTCTGTTCAGCCTTCAGAGTGATATTTCTAAGTGTACAGCAATCATATGCTTTCCCTGCTTAAAACCATTCATTGACTCTCTATTACTTACTGGGAAGAAAAAAAAAAAAACCAAACCAAACCAAAACAAAAAGAACACCAAATCGTTATATGTTCTATATCACGGCCCATAAAGACTTCCATGACCTGATCCTTCATGAACACTCTAGCCTCAGTCTCCTGCTCCCATCTCACATTTTACATTCTGGAAATTCCCAAATACATGGGGTTTCCCAGTCATGCCAAGCTATTTTATGGTTTAGGCTTTTGCCTGTGCTGGGCTCTCTTATAGAAATACCTCTCACCTACCTTTCTGTCATCCTGTAGAATTTCTTAATCAGTTTTTAAAACAGACCTCACATGTCAGTCTTCCACCCACACATCATCCTGCAGGTGGCTTCTGCTCCTAAATGGCTCTTGTTTCATGTGCTTTTTTGTTCCTTGGGCACCCATGGCTACAAATCCCACAATGTATGGTGATTATTTGTATGTCTGTCTGTCTAGACTTATAGAGAATGAATGCCTTCAGGTAGAAAATACCTGTATATCTTCCATATGTCAAATCTCCTCAGATGGTACTAGCACTCATTCAACTGCTCCATGCACCCTCAGATTTTACACTTGTTTTTCACGTTTCATAAACACATTGAGATATAACACAGGTTCACATACATTCTACACACATCCTTCAAATGTTACATGCCTTTATACTTGTAATAAGCATTTCTGCAGATGGCACAATGCTTGCTCAAAAGATGCATCTGTCCATTTAATTTCATGTGAGTTAATTTATATTTGACATATTCATTTAGATATTTTTCAGAGCCCTTACATATGGTACATAGGTGTGACATGTACTTAGAACTGTGGCTCTTGGTTTACAAGCCACAACCTCACCTAGAAACTTATTAGAAATTCTTGAGCCTGATCCCCAATCTGCTGAATCAGAAACTGTGGGGATGAGTTTCCATCAGCCTGTGCTTTAACAAGCTCTATAGGTAATTCTAGTACAAGTTCAAGTTTGAGACCCACCCACTTAGATGTTAGACCCCCTCATTCAGATGTTGCCCTGCCTGCTCAGATCACATCCTTACACATACATGCAAGTAATACAAATGTTCACTAAAAGGTTGTACACATTAGCTGTTAAAAAAACACACTCACTTTGATAGGAAACAGCTCCAACATTATGCACTGATACTCAGAAAGTGCACATGCTTATTCAGATGCTATATTTGAGGTATCACAAACGATCACTAGAGAGTACATATGTGCATGGAAATGATGCAGATGTTTACTGTGTTGTTAACAATGCTTACATCTACTGCTCACTAGGGAAAGGAGGAGGCATACATGCTGTCTATTCACTTTGATCTGACATTTGTGGGCTTACTTAGCTGTTACCTACCATTTTTCAGATGATAAACATGTTCACACAAATGTTTCACAACCCCATTCTTATGTTCTGTGTGCCTATTCAGATCATTTTGTTCATGTCAATAGGTTCGTTCCATTGTATGTTCACTCATTCTAATTTGGCCTTCTGTACTCAATATGCACTGTTAACCAATCTATGCTAGAGATGATCTGGGGTACTTGCCATTATGATTATTGTATTCTTCTTCAGAAAGCCCAGTTTGGTTTTCTACAGCACCCACCCTCTCTCCTGATGCTGTTGGCATGTTACTGCCTTTGTAGAATGTGCTGGGCCACTTGCTGCCTCATTGTTTGTTGTAACCTTCAGGGTAGTCCAAGCATACGGGTATTTACACAGAATTTATACCAGTGTACCACATTCAAATACCCTCCTCTACCTGAAGGAATTGTTCCAGCAAGTGTAAGCCTTCTTCTGCACTTGAATGTGTTTTTAACCACAAATTCTGTCATTCTTGGCAACTCACAGCTATATAACTGCCAGACATTCTATGTTCATTCATTTTAGGGGAGCTTTTGATTGGTTCAACTTCATAATTTTACAATTGTTTTGACCATGATCAATAAAGAAAGGCTTGTGCAGCAGTATTGATTCAACATCTAAAGCAAGGAATATTGATTGAGCACTTATTATGAATTCAACCAAAAATACTTCTCCGCTTGCATCAAGCATTTCCTCCTTCAATTTGTAGAGAAAGAGCTTGATATTTGGAATCAGCCTGACACCAATTTGAATCTTGACTCTACCACTTAGTGAATAGATAAACTTGGGAGAAAATCATTTAATTCTTCAGAAGTATAGTTTCCTTATCTGTAGAAGGTGGATAAGGACATTTACTCTGCAGCTTTTATGTGAAGGCTTTATGTCTGATGCATAGTATGTGATCCAGGGAAGTTAGCTTTTAAAAAGGATTGTATTATAAGTCAAATAAAGGCAAGAATTGTGCTTGATCACATTGAAGCTATGATGCCACATGCACTAATGGATGGGACTGAAGCCAGCTCCACTTACAGAGGAAAACCCATCTTGGTAAAAAGATCCAGGCCAGGGACCTCCAAGGTAGCAGCTTGGACAGTGCTCAAAACCCCTATAGTCATGCAAATAACCAGCCCCTATGATTCCATCCATAGGTATTAGGGAACTCCCAGCAGGAACAGAGAGACAATGGCAGATGCACAGAAGTCCAATTAGCTCAAGTATTGCTGAAATAAAATCTTGGAAGAGAGATTAAGTCAGAAGTCTCATCCTATTGATTGAGGCACATGAAGATAAAAGAGGGAATATTGATCTTGGAAAACTGAGTATAAGAGGGCAATTCCAGGATGGACAATTCTGAGGTTTATGAGGACAGAGAGGTATATAAACATTGACCACAGGGTCACCACTGAGATACCTCACTCAGGGTCAGATTAGCTACATGTTCACTGACAACACAGCCTAGAGCCTGTGGTGAGCACCTGGGCTTGATGCTACTGCTCACTAGGGAAAGGAGGAGGCATCTGATCAAATAGTTTTTAGAACTGAGATAGACTGAAGCCTGATGGAGGTCATGATGGAGCTGAAAAAGGTAGAAGCAAGGGAATATGGTTGTGGGTTGGTGACAGAATGGCCGCTAGAGTGGTTTTCACATTTCTGTGATATTTCAGTCACAATTCAATGTCTGTTGGCCAAAATGGTCCCCTGATTTATGTATTTACTCTTTAAATGAGGCAAGATATACAGAATGCTTAGAATAAGGCCTGGTATTGAATAAGGATCTCATAGCATTTTCTAATATGAGGGTATTTATTATTTCAAAATTATATGATATATGGCTGCTATGTTTTAGTTGTTGGGAATACAGAGAAATTATAAAACATAGTCCCCAAGGAGTCAATCTATTAATCTGGTTTTTAAAAAGATAAAAATGTAAGGAAAGAATAGCCAATTCTGCATGTGTTGGGTAAGATGAGAATGTCACTGAGAGCTTCATTGATATATTTGAGCACACTCTTGGGTATTCAGGAAAAAGAAGGAGAAAGTAGGACATTCTGAGTGACAACTAGCAAATGCAAAGTCACAGTGGGGTAATACATTCAAAGAAGTGGAGGGATCCCAAGATACTACTCACAGAATGGGAAATTACAAACTGTTGAAGGCTACAACCAAAGCACAAAGTGCTTTCAATGTGTTTTTCTTTTTCTTTTTTCTTTTGTTTTTCAGTACGGAGGGTTAAACACAGGTCCTCACATATGCTAGGCAAGTGCCCAGCCTCTTATCCTTGAGGTGTGTTACCAACCCCCTTTTTATTTTAAGACAGGGTCTCACTGAGTTGTGCAGGCTGCCTCTGGCCTCAACCTCACAACTCTCCTGCCTCAACCTCCAGAGTCACTGAGATTACAGGTATGCACCATGGTACCCAGCACCTCCAGTGTCTTGATGGGAGACTAGACCTAAGCCTACAGGTAATAGGGAGCCACTAAAGGTCTTTAAGCAGCCCAGTGGCTTGGTTTATTTGTCTCCTAGGAACACCACTCTGGCCACAATATAAGCAATACATGCAGAGAGACAAGGCAGGAATAAGGGAGCCTACAAGACCATTCTGCTGCAGTTCAGATGGAAGATGATGATGCCTAGGTAAAGGAAGAGCAGGAGGGATGGACATGGGAGTTAAGAGGCAGAAATAACAGGATTTGGCAATTGCACTTTCAGAAAATCTGCATGTTTTAAGTCAGATATTGCAGTGGGGATTGGAACAATAGTCTGTTTCCTTGGGAAAGGATCTAAGAACACAGGCAATGATTCAAAGATTCCTGGTCAGTCATGCATTCTAGAGCCTTGACTGCTTCTTGTGGGATGATAAATCAGCACAGTTAATCTAATGAAAAGAGATAGTCAAGATCTCCATTTCATTTAAGCAAAGAAGATGAAGCAGCTGCTGGAGTGATGCACATACATGCTAGCTGAATCAGTGAATGGAAAATCAAAAGTTAAAGCAGAAGGACCTATGGTCATTGGCAAAATCAGTCAGTGGCAATGGTATGTTTGCTGGTTGCATCAAAAGAGAAAGGAAGCTAATTATATAATTTCTAAATGGGCGGAGGGCTGACATTTTAAAATTTCAAAGCTTCATTATATATGACATGCCCAAAATATTCAGTTAAAAATATTGGGGCCACATATTTAAGTAACCAGTCAATTGGGTGAATAAATGAACAGATGGATTTCTCTGAAATATTAAAATCCAGCTTTCAGGATTCCCCAGTGATTACATTATTGTTCACGTTTTCCACATGAGCTTGGTGACAGCATACTAATAACTAAGGGTGTTGATTAATGGATCAGCATTAACTTAGAGGGATGTTTTAGTAATAGTCCAAGGCATCTATGCTTAGCTCAATCTTGTTTAACATTTCTGTCTATAATTTGCATGAAAATACAATTGCCATCCTCACCAAATCTAAAAATCACTCAAAACTGGTGATTTCCCTCTCTCCTTCCTTCCTGTCCTCTGTAATCAGGGCAGGTCTGGCCTTTAAGAGGAAAATGAGAATAAGAGGTCATCAGCTTGCTTTATAGATTTTGGAGAACTAAATAAGGAAATTGCAGAGAGGGGAGTGGAGAAGGAAAAGGGGAAAGGAAAGGATGAGTGAGTGGGAATGGAAGCAAGGGAAGGAAAGGAAAAGAGGAAATAGGAAGTGGAAAGAGGAGGAAAGGAAGGACAAGAGCAGAAGAAAGGAAAAATGGAGGACAGAAGGGAGGCAAAAAGAGGAGAAGGGGGAACGGAAGAGACAGGGAGAGAAAGGAACAGCCTAAAACACAAACAAGATCGTGTGATGGAAAGGGATGGATCCTCAAAAAAGTTCTTGGGCAAGAGAAAGAGCCCCTAATAATTGTTGCAATTGAAAGGAGTTATGAGGAAAAGAGAATACACCTGATCCTACAGAGCTATAGAGGGTTGAGATGGGGAAAATGGAAGGAATCTAAGATAGCAGCTGCTCATTTGATAAGCAATCAGAACTACAGAAAATTGTAATGAATTGACATGTCATGAACTACTAGTAACTGAAAATGTTCATAAAAAGTTATCCAGCCAACCCTCAGGGTTGGAAAATAAACTTCTGCCTGACATGGAAATTGACCCAGATAGTTTCGAGGTCCTCACCAAACCTGTCCTAACATAGGCAAAGAAACACTGTCTTTGCTCATTGATGTATTTGTGGTAAGTTCCCCTTCCTGACATGGTGACCAAAAATTCACTGAAGAGTGGAAGAAAGGGAATAGGAAGAGAGAGAAACTCATAGGATGAATTAATTCCTATTTTCCTTTTTTCATCCAACAAGATTTATTTGTGGCTGAATGAGGCATAATAATAAGACAAAATAGATACTTCCTGTTTTCAAAGTCCCTACAGTCTAATATTAAGATAAACATTAATTAAATATTCCCTCTAATGAGTGCATAAACACAAACTGAGGGTCTAATAAAAGTGTTTTTGCAGAAGATATACAGAAAGTTTAACTGAGAAAGCAACTGAGGGAGTGTCTTAGCTCAGGTTGCCATAACAAAATACCATAAACTAGGCAGATTAAACAATAGATATTTATTTCTCACAGTTCTGAAGGCTGAGAATTCCAACACTTAGGCACTGGCATATTCTGTGTTTGGTGAGGCCCCTCTTCCTCATTTACAGATGGCTGTCTTCTATGTTTTCACATGGTGGAGAGCAAGACCTTGGCTTTTGATTTTCCTCTCCTTACAAGGACATTAATCCCATGATAGGATCCCCTCCCCTTGCCCTCTCATGACCTCATCCAACCCTAATTACTGCCCTGTCTCCTAACGCTGCCACATTGGAAGTTAGGACTTCAATAGGCCAATTTGGTAATTCATTTACTACTCTTTTTGAAAAGAATTTTTAAACAAAGATTATATCAAAATATTATCATTTTTTAAACAGTTTTATCCCTGTATGTCTGTCTGTTTGTCATGCTGTAGGGGCTTGTGTTGCTGTGATGCTTAAAGCTATGCCACTGATATTTCAGATACCAGCAAGCCCACCCATTCTGGACAGGTTTTAGCTGAGCTCCCAGACTAAGACAGAGTATGGAGAAGGATCTGGCATCCCACTCCTGAAACAATTAGCCATTGAAAACCCTATGAATAGCAGAGAAGTATTGTTAAATATAGTGCTTGGAAATGAGCCCCCTAGGCTAGATGGCATTCAAGAAAAGACTGGGAGAGAGTTGTCTCCTCAAAGTGGAGTTGACCTTATTGATGGGAATGGAGTAAAGCCCCTGGGACCTCCTTTTCCTGATGTGGCAGAACTCAAAATAAGAAGAAAAACTGTCACTACAACACTGAGCTCAAACAAGATCATATGCATGGTGTAATGTTGAGTAGTGTTTCGTCCTGTTGTGCACAGAGTCACTATGAATTAGACCTGACTCGACAGCACCTAACAACAAAATAGCATAATGCAGGTGAACACTGATGAGATCTGAATTATATTCTGGATAATAGAGGAAAGGGGACAGGGATGAAATTGAGACATATTTAGGAGGTAAAAGCCATTAGACCAAGTGATCAATTAGCTGAGAAAGGTTTAGTGGGCAGAATAATAGCCACCCAAAGATGTCCATATTCTAATCTCTGGTACCTCTGAATATGTTAGGCTATATGGCAAGGAGGAATTAAGGTTATACATGGAATTAGATTGCTGACCAGATGACTTTATATATGGAGATTATCTAGACTATCTGGATAAATCTAATATAACCACAGAACCCTTAAAAAGTAGAAGAGGAAGGCAAAATAGAGAGAGACCCAGAGAGATGGCAGTGTGAGAAAGATACTGCCCATCCTTGCTGGGTTGGAAGATGGAGGAAGAAGCCCATAAGCCAAGGAACAATGGCAGCCTCTAGAAGCTGGACTGGGCTTTAGCTCAGTTGGTAGAGCACTGTTCTGCCCTCTCTGAGGCCCTGGGCTCAATCCCCAGCACTGCAAAAATGAGAGAAGGACTTGGCAACCCACTCCTGACACAATCCCAAAACAATCAGCCATCAAAAACCCTATAGGGGTCACTATGAATCAGACCCAACTTGGTGGCACTTAACAACAACAACAGAAGCTGGACAAAGCAAGAATCCTCCACCCAAGAGCCTCCAGAAGAAATGTGGTCCTGCCAACATGTTGATTTTAGTCCAGTGAGAATCATTTTGGACTTCAGATCTCTAGAACTCAAAGATGTTGTATTTCATCTATTTGTACATTAAATTCTAACTTGTTACAGCAGCAATATGAAACTAACCTACTGTGGACAACCATGTGGAGTGGTGCTTCTATTTGGAAGAAAGGAAGATAAAGAATAAGTTAACAAAATAGATATTGATTCACCTTGGAACATACTGGTTCTGGCTTTCTGAAACACTGATGTCAGGTGAATGCATAGGTCAAGGAATCAGAAAAGAGCTCAAGATGGGAGATAAAGATCTGAGTGAGAGTCATTAACATGTATGCTAACTTTGCCTACTAAGTAGAGGTGATTATCCTGAGGGAGAGGTACAGAAAATGAGAGAAAAAGAGAAAGGAAACAAGAGAAGGAGGGAGGGAGGAAAGAAGGAAGGAAGGAAGGCAGGCAGGCAGGCAGGTAGGCAGGCAGGCAAGAGAATTTACAGGGTGGGGAAAGAAAGAGAAGCATGTAAAATTGAAAAAGAGCAGTCAATAAGAAAGAAAATCAGAAAGACACAGCCACATAAAGCAAATATAATTCAAGAACATAATTTGGAACATGATTCAAAATGGAAATTTGGGTCCTATGCATGCATTACTATTGGAGAGGTCAGGAAGTTAAAATGTAAGAATCGAACTGAATTCATGTGAAGGAGCCCACTGTCACTCTGGAAAGAGCAGGTACAGAAGAATGGAGGCAGTGGAAACTAGATTGTAGAGGGTAGAGGAGGAGTATAATAATCCAAAAGAAAATGCACAATCTCAAAAAAATTAAACATATGCATGCACATACATACTTTTTATCTTTCATATTGGTAAACATAAAATGTTTCTATTTATTAAATTTTACCCAGTCTTGGTGAAGATTCAGGGAAATAAGGACTTTAATCTTTGATAAATATTATATACCTTGTATTATGGGTTGAATTATGTCCTTCCCAAACAAACCCAATACACATTGAAGTCCTAACACAATATTTTGAAATGTGACCTTATTTAAAAACAAGGTCTTTGGAGATTTTGCCAAGTTAAGATGAGGTCATTAGGGTGGGTCCTTTTCTACTAGAGCTAGCATCATTCTACAAAGAGGAAATTTGTATAGGGAGGCACAGAAAGAAGGCAACGTGAAAAGACAGAGGGAGAATACCACATGAAGACTGAGGTGATGCTGTCATTTGCAAAGGAATGTCTTGGGCCACCAGATCTGGAAAAGGCAAGGAGAGACTCTTCCTCTACAGATTTCAGAGGGAGTATGGTCTTGCCACTACTTTATTTTTAGGTTTCTAACCTCCAGAATATAAGACAATACATTTTTGTTGTCTCAAACACTCAGCTTGTGGTGCTGTGTTACTTTAACCCTAGAGAAGTGATACACCTTACAACCACTTATTCAAGAAAGTTTATAAATATGTATCAAATACTGTCAGTTTGCCACACTGTGGGGCTTGTGTGTTGCCATGAGCTGAAAGCTATGCCATTGGTATTTCAGATACCAGCAAAGTCACCCATAGTGGACAGGTTTCAGCTAAGCTTCCAGACTAAGACAGACTAGGGAGTAGGACCTGGTGAACCACTCCTGAAACAACTAGCCATTGAAAACTCTATGAATAGCAAAGAAACATTGTCAGACATAGTGCTGTAAAATGAGCCCCCCAGGTTGGAAGGCACTCAAAAGACTACTGGGGAAGAGTTGCCTCCTCAAAGTAGAGTCTACCTTAATGATGGATATGGAGTAAAGCCCCAGGGACCTCCATCTGCTGATATGGCATGACTCAAAATGAGGAGAAACAACTGTAAACATCCATTAATAATTGGAACATGGAATGTATGTAGTATGATTCCAGGAAAATTAGAAAACATTAAAAGAGAAATGGAGCACATAAATATTGACATTCTAGGGATCAGTGAGCTAAAATGAGCCATTTTGAGTTGGATAATCATATTGTCTACTATGCTGGAAATGACAAACTAAAGAAAAATGGAGTTGCATTCATCATCAAAAAAGACATCTCAAGATCTGTCATGAAATACAGTGTTGTCAGTGATAGAATAATATCCATATGCCTATAAGGAAGGCCAGTTAATATGACTATTATTCAAATTTATGCACCCACCACTAAGGCCACAGATGAGGAAAGGGAAGATCTCTACCACCTTCTGCAATCTGAAATAGATCAAACATGCAATCAGGACGTACTGATAATTACTGGTGACTGGAATGCAAAGGTTGGAAACAAAGAAGGCAGCTCAGTAGTTGGAAAATATGGTCTTGATGACAGACATGAAGCTGGAGATCACATGATAGAATTTTGTCAGACCAATGACCTTTCCATTGCAAATACATTTTTTCACCAACATAAACAGCAACTATACACATGGACTTCACCCAATGGAACATACAGGAACAAAATTGACTACATATGTGGAAAGAGACAATGGAAAAGCTCTATATCAAATGTCAGAACAAGACCAGGTACCGATTGTGGATCACCCCATCACCTTCTCATATGCAAGTTCAAACTGAAGCTGAAGAAAATTAGAACAAGTGTACAAGAGCCAAGGTATGACCTTGAGTATATCCCACCTGAGTTAAGAGACCACCTCAAGAACAGGTTTAATGCATTAGACACAAATGATAGGAGATCAGGTGACTTGTGGTATGACATAAAAGGTATCATTCAAGAAGAAAGCAAAAGGCTATTTAAAAGACAAGAAAAAAGAAAAGACCAAATTACATATCAAAAGAGATGCTGGAACTTGCCCTTGAACATCTAGCAGCTAAAGGAAAAGAAAACATGGTGAAATTAAGGAACTAAACAGGAGATTTCAAAAGGCAGCTCCAGAAGACAAAAACAAATATTATAATGACATGTGCAAGGAGCTGGAGGCAGAAAACCAAAAGGGAAGAACACACTCTGTGTTTCTCAAGCTTAAGGAAGTAAAGAAAAAATTCAAGCCTCAAGTGGCAATAGTGAAAGATTCTACAGAGAAAATATTAAATGATGCAGGAAACATCAAAAGAAGATAGAAGGAATATACAGAGTTGTTATGCAAAAAAGAATTGGTAGATGACCAACCATTTCAAGAGGTTGTATATGAAGTGGAACCAATGGTATTGAAGGATGAAGTGGAAGCTGTCTTGAAAGAACACAAGGTTCCAGGAATTGATAGAATACCAATAGAGATGTTTCAATAAACAGATGTAGCACTGGAGGTGTTAACATGTTTATGCCAACAGATTTGGAAAACAGCTACCTGGCCAACTGACTGGAAGAGAACCATATTTGTGCCTATTCCCAAAAAAAGAGGATCCAACTAAATGTGGAAACTACTAGACAATATCATTACTATTATACACAAGCAAAATTTTGCTAAAGATAATTCAAAAGTGACTGTAGCAGTATATACACAGGGAATTGCCAGAAAATCAAATGGGATTCAGAAGAGGGTGGGGAACCAGGGACATCATTGCTGATGCCAGGTGGATATTAGCTGAAAGCAGAGAATATCAAAAAGATATCTATCTATGTTTTATTGACTATGCAAAGGCATTTGACTGTGTGGATCATAACAAATTATGGATAACATTTCGGATACTGGGAATACCAGAGCACCTAATTGTACTCATGAGAAATCTGTACGTGAACCAGGAGGCAGTTGTTCAAATAGAACAAGGAAACACTGTGTGGTTTAAAGTTGGGAAAAGTGTGTGTCAGGGCTGTATACTTTCACCATATCTCTTCGGTTTATACACTGAGCAAATAATCCAAGAACCTGAACTCTATGAAGAAGAATGCAGCATTAGGATTGGAGGAAGACTCATTAACAACCTGCATTATGCAGATGACACAACTCTGCTTGCTGAAAGTGAAGAGGGTTTAAAACATTTACTGATGAAGAGCAAAGATCATCACCTTCAGTATGGGTTGCGACTAAACATCAAGAAAACAAAAATCCTTACATCTGGGTCAGCGTGTAACTTCATAATAAATGGAAAAAAGATTGAGGTAGTCTAAGATTTTGATCTGCTTGGCTCTATAATAAGCATCCATAGAAGCAGTAGTCAAGAAATCAAAAGATGCATTGTTCTGGGAAAGCAGTGGCAAAGATCTCTTTAGAGTATTGAAAAGTAAAGATGTCACATTGAAGATGAAAGTGTGCATGACTCATGCCATGGTATTTTCAGTCGCATTACATGGTTGTGAAAGCTGGACATTGACCAAGGGTGACAGGAAAAGAATTGATGCTTTTGACTTATGGTGCTGGAGATGATTATTGAATATACCATAGACTGCCAAAAGAACCAACAGATCTGTCCTAAAAGAAGAGCAATCAAAGTGCTCCTTGGAAGCAAGGACAGCTAGATTGTGTCTTACACATTTCACACATATAGTCCTGAGGGACTAATACCTGGATAAAGATATCATGTTTGGGAGAGTGGCAGGTCAATGAAAAAATGGAAAACCCTCCAGCAGATGGATTGACACAGTGCCTGCAACAATAGGTTTAGACATAAATAAGGTTGTGTGCCTGGTGCAGAATCAAGAAGTGTTTTGATCTGCTGTACATAGGGTGGCTATGAGTCGGACTTGACTTGATGGCACCTAACAACAACAATATCAAATACTTTTGAAATAGTAATTTTGATTTCATCTCTATTAACTTACAACAATAAAATAATAATTGACTGTTTAATAAGAAGTTTGCTGCAATTGTTGTTAGGTGCCATCGAGTTGGTGTCCACCTCATAGCGACCCTACTTACAATAGGTGAATCACTATTGTTAGTGCTTCTCTGCTATTCATAGAGTTTTCAATAGCTTACTGTTTTTTGGGTGTGGGTTGCTGGGTCTATCTCCCAAGCCTACAGCACTTGGTGTTCCTAGGTGGTTTCTCATCCAAGTACTAACCTGGCCCGATCCTGCTTAGCTTCTGAGATGTGATGGGATCAGATGCCACAGTGGTGCAGCTGCAGGCTTGCTGCAACAGATTTATAATATTAAAAATTAAGAGCTATATTGATCAAAAATACAAATTCAGCTGACTAAATCATAAGTTCATAACCTGAACTATGGTAACAATGTGTCAAACACTATTAAAATGCCATTTTAGAAGAAAATTAATAATATAGAGAAAACATTCATACTCCATTTTTATGTGAAAAAAAGTACATTAAGTCCAGTATTATTCCAATTTTCTGCAAGCTATATTCCAGCTCCTTTGCTTACTATGTGTCCTCTAAGTGTCTTAACTTTTTAAATATCACTTTAATCATGTGTAAAATGGGAATAAGAACTTGGTTGTTGTGAGGATTAAATGAAATAATGGACATGATACATATTAGTGCAATGCCTGGCAAATATTAGTCAACAAATATTACCATTACATGCCTATCTCCTAGAATTAGTTTATTAGGAACCAGAAATCCTACCAGCTTGCCAAGGAAGGTAGATCTCCGTGAGTTTTAAATGTTCACCATTTGGAATTGCTGCAAGGTGTCAAAATATTTGTTGCATGATTTAGGACTATCATTCAGCGATCAGCAATCCAGCACAGCAAATCTGAGAAGCTCCTTTGTGTTCATGCTATGACTTTCCTATAAAAGTTATAATTTCAATATAAAGAAAATTTCTAGAAAAAGAATAATAAAGGGGTAAGCAGGTTAAAATTGTTTGATTACTATAAGATAAATGACAGCCGAAATATCATTGCCAACCATTTCCCATTGTAATCCTTGCTGTAATCTCCTCAAAGCATTTTACAGGGTGAGAGCAATGAAAAATGTCTCTCGCTCATATGAAGCTCAACAATGGAAATTTGTATTGCTGGTTACTTAAGATAGGCTGATATAGTCATCGTGAAATTAGCATTTGTTCAATATTATAGAATAAAATACTGTGTTTCTAGAAAAAAATAAAGTAGGACATTTATTTTCATATTTTACTCTATCCATGTGGTTATTTCACTTGTCTATGTGAATCCTACAGTAGCCTATGTGACTCCTCCTATGTGACAAGAGAAGAGCAGACAGTAATTTCCAAGGAAATACATTTTTTAGAATTATGTTTTAAAAATTTTTAGTATTTATATTATTTTTACTAAATATACATTAAAGTTGTACAGCATGATGTTTTGATACACATACATATAATGAAATCATTACTATAATCAAGTAAGTTGGCATATCCATCATCTCACATAGTTGGAAATCTACTAAGAGTAGATTTTAGGTATTTGGTAATATCAAATACATTCACGTTGAGAACAAATTAGAGCCAATTGTTAGGAATGTTGAATGAGTTAACTTTTCTCTTCCTAGTTCCCCCAAAAATATAGTAAAAGCTTAGAGAATTATTTACATAAAATATCTTGACACTTCTTCACATAGTATGTTTTCTGTTCATTCTACCACATTTTCTGAGAACAAAGAACAAGTAAATTCAACCTAGGCTATGGTGGTTTTAGAGAGCCACTAAAGTGAGACTAGAATAATAATAATAATTGAAAACAACAGTAAGCTAAATATTTATCTCAGACTTATAAACATTTCTTTTGATAGAAGTGGATATAACTTTTTAATCTCCTTTTCTTTTTTCCTCATGATTTTTATGGGTCTCTAAATTAAATGTATGGAGACTTAGTAGGAAAATGAAGATAGGATGATGAAAGACCTAGAACAAATAAACATAAAATAGGCATATTAAAATGCATTTTCATTTAAAATTCACTTTCTTAAGTTCAATTAACTTTATTATGTCAATGAAACTTTACTTCCTAGAGTTTATAAGAATTACTTATAATCATAATAGTAGAAACCTGTTCTTGAATGTTATTTGATTTGGGGTAGACCTGCTTTTCATGAGATTAATTTAGATTCATCATCAAAGCATCAGAATATTGTGATCACAGAATAGAGAGTCCAAGAAGGAGTACAGGGATATCCTTATGGATTTGTGGCTATTGGCCTACTTTGCATGACTCTGATCAAAGGTTATGAGGGTTATTCACACACTTCTATTCTACTCTGTGACTCAAACATCTGATACTAATGACAAATCATGGATTTCTGTGAGTGGTGGTATGGCTGGCATAGGAATATGCAGCCCTGACTGTCCCTCAGGGGAGGATTTAATGCCCAAGTTATCTGCAGAAACTCCCATGTGTCAGCACCTTCCAGACTGCTTTAGCTGTAGAGAGACACCTAGCCCTCAGGAACATCCTTCTAGTGTAGCCCATATCTCATTATTGAGCAAAAAGGAACAAAGGTATCTGATCATTTTTACCTACCATAGGACATCTCTGATGGGAAATACCCATTCCAGAGCTTCCTGACAGATAGCTTGAGACTTTCTCAGACGTGTATTGCAGTTCAACTTTTTCTGCCCAATCTTGCTTCCTCCCACCTCTTCGACAGGGGTTGACCCCTAATAAACCTCCTATATCCCAAATCCTATCTTAATATCTGCTTCCAGAAGACTTAAGTGGATATACAGTCCAGAAGACTTAGTTGGATATACAAAAGCAAATGTTCTCAGGTATTTAAGAAGCTATGTTCAAAACAATTATTGTTCCTATTGTTGTAAGGTGCTGTCATGTCACATCCAAGTTATAGTGACCCTCTCTATACAACAGAATAAAACACTCCCCAACACTGTGCCATTCCCGGCACTATGTCAGTGCTTCTCTGCCATTCGTAAGGTTTCCAATGAAAGATTGTTTTGGGATTGTATAGTATCAGGAGTGGGATGCTAGGTCCTTCTCCTGTTTTTGCAGTACTGGATATTGAACACCGTACACAAGTTAATATATATAATACACCATATTGACAGATTAAAAGATAAATACTACATGATCAGCTTCTCACAAAATTGAACACTCTTTCATGATAGAAACACTCAACAAACTAGAAATAGAAGGAAATATCCTCAATTTAATAAAAGGAACTTATAAAAAAACAGCAAACCTCATAACTTAAGAGTGACAGACTAAAAATTTCCTCCTAAGATCAGGAACAAGGCAAATATAATCTTAGCGTTCAGGTCCAGATAAAGAGGAAGCCAATAAAACCATCTGGTCTGCCTCCAATGAGGGAAAGAGAAAGCCTCAAAGATCCACAATGAGATCTGGGGACATTCTAAGCAAGTGGGTTCACTTTATAAACTACCTTAGTGCCTCCAAGACTGCCTTCTCCTTCTGAAAACTGGTCCCAGCTCCCCTCCTTTAAAGGTGATATCTTTGGTTGACCAAGGAATCCCAAAATGAATCTTCCAACAACTTTCTGGGAAAGATTCATTAATTACAGCTTCTGTTCCATTTAGGACCTCTGGTTTTTTCTGTGAAAATGTTTTACCAACTCCTATAGTCTCTTCTCTCCTGTAATCCTCACCTTCACCACTTGTTTCTGAGACTCCATGTTTCTGTGTATAAAGTTATGAGTATTGATGGCCCCATCTGGGCCTGTGCTATGTGGATAGATCCTTGACTCCCTTCTACCTCCTTCATTTCCCTCCCATTCTCACAGGCAACCCTGCAAATTAGTTAGGCCACTTTTAGTTACAAGAGGCCTGCAACTGTACCACTGTGGCATCAGATCCCTTTAGATCTCAGAAGCTAAGCAGGGATGGGCCTGGTTAGTACTTGGATAGGAGATGGCCTGGGAACACCAGCTGCTGTAGTCTTGGAAGAGGACCTGGCAGTCCACTCCCAAAAAATGATCAGCCATTGAAATCCCTATGAATAGCAGAAAAGCACCACAATAGTGGTTTGCTTGTTATAACAACAACAAGTACAAGAAGCAGAAACTTCATCCCTCCACATTGATGTTCCTCCCAATTCCATCTTCACTTCCCTCTGGTAGTTCCCTCCCTCCTTCTTTCTACTCCTTTTATTGTCCCTTCTACACTATGTTTAATTGTGCATTTTTTAAATATCAACTTATGTATAGGATTTTTTTCTTCCTTTAAGTATGATTCAGCTCCCATATATGAGTGAGAACATCTGGTATTTCTCTTTTTGAGCTTATATCCATTTACTTAAGATGATGTTCCCTAATTCCATCCATTTTGCTGCAAATGCCATTATTTCATTTTTTATTGCTGGATAGTATTCCATTGTGTATATGTACCATAATTTTTTAATCCATTCTTCTGTTGATGGGCACCTTGATTGGTTCCATATCCTTGCTATTGTGAAAAGTGGGGAGAGGTCAATCTCTATGTCAACAGCACAACTTCATGAGTATATTGGAAAAGTAGGGTAATATAACCCAAATAAGCATCAGAGTTTTACTATATACTGGCCATAAGGCTCCATAAACTTTGTGGTTTGATGAAAGTGTTGCTAGAAGTGATGTAAAGGATGCATCACGGAAAAAGCCAATGCTGCATTACTCTGTACTCCCTCATCATTTGCTAATAAAGGGAAAAAAAGCAGAAACTAAACATAGACTACCTTTGACCAAAGGAGAAGAAATATCTTGGAAAGATATTCTGGAGGATCATTTTTGATAACTAAAGAAATAGTTAAATAACCAAATTGTGGGACATGTCCCACTGGGCCTTACTGATTACTCGAGCCAGGAATTGGGAATGCCACCTGGCCTTTTGCTCACCCTTCCTCCTGTATCTGCTTCTTTCTATGAGTCTGCTCCATTATCACTACACTGACATCCTTCAAAGTTGGAGGTCATGGCCATCAGTAGTTCCTAAGTTTCTATATCAAAATTCTCATCCTAGAGAAGTGCAGGCACTATGCCTTAATTTTATTTATTGTTTTTGTTGTTGTTGTTGTTGGGTTTATTTTTTTTTTGCAGTACTTGGGGGCTGAACCCACAACCTTGCACATACTTTGCAAGTGCCTTACCACTGAGCTGTGTCTCCAGCCCATTTTTTAAAAATATTTTATCTTGAGACAGTGTCCTGCTAAGTTACACAGGTTGTCTTGGCCTTGAACCTGAGATCCACCTGCCTCTGCCTCCCAAGTCACTGGGATTACAGGCATGCACCACTATGTCTGGAGACTAGTATTATGCTGATTAAAGAAGATGAAGCAAATAGAGCACTTGGCTCTGGGCCTACCAACATGGCATTCTATAGAAGTAAGTCATCAATGTCATTGTCATCATTGTTGTCATCATCACAGACATCATTATCACATTGCTTTTACTCTTAATATGTCCAATTCATAGGCCTCTAGTGATGTACAATGAAGTTTTAGTCCTTCTCTCCCCATGGATAGGAATTTTCACCATGTACCTTGCTAGGCACAGCATCTCCAATCTACCCAGACCCTGGAATTTAGAAAAGAAAGTGGAGCCTAGCAGATGCCCAAAGCATAGCAAAGACTCTGTTGCTCCTTCAGGAGCCAGGACCACCTGAACATTTCTAACAGATTTTCCCTGTTAAACAGCCTCCCAGAAATCCCAACCAGCAAGCTCTGAGTCAAAGTCCTCTGTGTACAAAACCTAGAATAGGCTTCATTATTGGGAGTAGAGAGAACTCTTCTAAAACCATTCATGGCATTCAGCCATTCATGGCAAAGACAATTTATCTTCTATGTTCTTCCATTATTAGATCTACAGATAGGGGTGCATTAAAACTGTGTCCTCCTTACAGAGAGACTGTAAAGATTAATTAAGCAGTATCAGCCAAGTGTAGTTCTCTTGAGAATTACACATAAATATACTCACTCTTACTATTATAAAGCTTGGAAATACTCTTTCCCTTCTCTCAGTTATTAAAGATAAAGAATCTGATCATTAATAAGTAAACACATGAAAGAATAGACTCTTGTACTCAATGTGGCATGCCTTAATCAAATCTTCTCCTTTAAAATAGATAATGGAACACGTTCTGAGGATGCTGCATGGCAAGCCATCATCCCTCTTAAGGGGCCACTTCTTTATGGCTTGGATGTAGTTTTCAATACCATTCTGATTCAATCTTTTATTAAAGATCTACCTTGAGTAGCCCATTGATTTTTGTTAGTCCCCTGAGTAAGTGCTTAAAGGAGGCTTCACTGTATCTTTTCAAAGAGGTTCCTGTTTCTGTATGAAATGCATTTGATTTGATACATAAAAAGAGAAAAAGATTTCATTTATTAAGTGCCATTTTTTCAATCAATTTTGCAGTACCTTTTTTTAATGCTGTAAATCCAGTTCTAATTCACAGATCCTTCAAGGCCTATTTTTGTAACTCAACATTTTTTTTTTTAATATTCTCTCCAAATCTGAAAATGCATTTGCTGGAAGGTTTGGAAATTCTAATAATTTGCCATGTGCTAACTACCTTGTACAACCACTCAAAATGTGCACATTTTGAACATTTTAAAATATTTTTGTTAAATGATATACTTAGAAATTTTCATTGCTACATCGGGGTTTCTGAATGGTGACGGTATTTACTGCCTATTTGGTTTGACATAGGCAAGGAAGATGAGCTCTTGTGAAGGCGACTTTTAAACAGTCAGTGATTCTTCACTGCACTGCTTCTAGGAGTCTGACTAGACTGCCTGGTGTGTGACCAAATTCTAGGGAGGTCTAGAGAACATTTCATAAAGCAAGATTCATTTGCTCATCTGTGCAATGGACTAAGTTCACAGCTCTTAAGCTGGATTCTACAGGCAAAGAAGGCTGAGCCTCATCTTTGTTCATCATCTTTGTTCATTCCCATAACTCTTCTGAAACGCCTAGTCCTTCCTTTCTCCCTTCCGACAATCTCTTTGTTTGAACAGTGATGACAGCCGTAATAATCACAATGATGATAGGAGCTGCCTTTCATTAGTATGTACTACACAGGTTGCTTATATTTGCTCACTTACTCTTCACAGCAACCCTAATAGGAACACTACCACCCCCATTTTACAAATAAGGAGGCTGAGAGTTGGAGAATTTAACCAGCTTGACCAAAGTCACATACATTTGGGCCAAAGTCTTTCTCACTCCAAAACCTATACTCCATACTTAGGAGCAGCAATGCTGCTAGAAACACGGAATTAGAAAACTCTGGCAAAATAAATAAGCATTATATCCATGCTTCAAAACCCAGGAAAGACAAAGAGTGGTCAAGCTTTCACGGTGAAGTTGTAAATGACTACATTATGTTCAGGAATTTGACTTTGCAGTTAAACATAAATCCAGTTCAATTTCATGCATCCTAAGGATGGCTTTCTCCCTGCAGCACTGACTTCACAACATGCAATAACACAAACACCCAGGGGAACTTCAGAGGGGCAAACTGCAAAAAAAAAAAAATGTGATCCTCTCTTTGACCAAACAAAAGCTTTCCTGTTCAACCCAACATCCCTGCCCTTACCATTAAGAAGAAAACAAATTCAGGTGAAATTTTATTATGAACATGAAAGATGATAGACAAGAAAAACAAAAGGCACCATAGATATACCTCAGGATTCTGTGAAAATAGAGTGGTCATCAGCCACTTTCTCAACAAAAAGTTGGAGGGCATAATATTAATGGGTAGGCTGTACTTGGTATTTGCCATAGTAGGTAGCAGAGCCCCTCCTCTCCACAATCCTGAGTTACTCTGCCCATCTGGCAGCAGCTGTACCCACCGCTCTCAGAAAGGAAGCCTAGGCACTAATTAGATGCAAAGGGACTTGGTCTCAGGGACAACTTGGCAATATTCAAACTTGCATCAATTAGAGCACTATATTTGCTTAAAATTACAGATATTTCCTAATACGGACTAAGCGAGGTCTGTGCCTTTCCCTATGTTAATTGCTGTGCCTCACAAAGGCAATGTCAGATCCATGTTTCTGCTCCCAGCTCTTTGTCAGTTCAGCTACTCACAAGCTTCAATGGAGTCTCCTGATTGCGCATTTCAATATCCCATATAATCAGGAGATTTCTGCTATTATCTAGTCTCCATTCCTCTTTCTGAGATTTAAATACACCTCGTCTTATGCAAAGCAGAAACAGAAATAGATCATGTTGATGTAGAATTTTGTTATTGCTGCTAGGTGTTGTGGAGTCATGTCCAACTCATAGCGACCTTCATTGTGTTTTCAATGGCTGACTGTTTCAGGATTGCCTTGGGAGTGGATTGCCAGGTCTTTCTCCCATTTTTGTGCTGCTGGGAAACCTGGGACCTCAGAGACAGCAGAGCAGCACTCTACCACCTGAGCTAAATCCCAGCCCCACTGATGTACAATGCAGAGGGGAAAAAATTTAATCTGAACTTAACTATAGCTGTATCTGATTTCTAATGGAGAAACATAAGGATAGAGATCCCATAATTCATATTCTCCACTTCTAATCCAATTCAAAGTCTAGATGGGAGGAACAAAGTTTGAAGGGACTTCTGATTTTAAATGGTAAATTAGACTAATACATAGAGTTCTGCTCCCTCCCAAGCTTCATTAACTCTCAAGTAAAGTATTATCTTTAATGCATTAACTTACGAAGGAAAATGGGAGAGGAGAAAACAAGCTAAAATGTTGGTAGGTAGCAAGTGAAGAGATGGGTGGTACCAGAATTCTAAATCAATAACAGGGAAAGGCAAAATGTGATCTGCATTACATTGCAGAACTCACAGTGGGCTTGAGAATCATGGCACCAGACATTCCTGAGAGAGGAAAAGAAGGTGAGTCCAAAAATGTTGTTCTTATTATTTGGTGCCATCAAGTCAGTGTCTAACACACAGCGACCCTACATACAATAGGTGAAACACTATTGTCGGTGCTTCTCTGCTATTCATAGGGTTTTCAATGGCTGATTGTTTTTTGGGAGGGGGTTGCCAGGTCCTTCTCCCAAGCCTACAGCACCTGGTGTTCCCAGGTGGTCTCCCATCCAAGTACTAACTGGGCCTGACGCTGATTAGCTTCCAAGATCTGTTGAGATTGGACACCACAGTAGTAGGGCAGTAGGCCAAGTCTAAAACTAGGAAGATTTATTACAGAAATGTTTAAGAAGCAGTTGTTCCCCAAAGTCTTTTCCTATTGCTCTTCTTCTGTAACAAATGTATCTACTCAGATGTAAAAGAAACCTGTTAAAATGAGTGCATGTGATTATAACACATGAAAACAAATGGAGCAAAGTTTCGATATAAAACATGGATGCTTAAGTAGACAGGTGAACGGGGACATAGAGTGGCTGGTAACAGAAGAGAACACATGGCATGGAAGGGAAACTCAGGGTCAGTCATAGAGAATTAGCTTCCTAGGTATGCTGTCTGAGACCAGAGGGGAGAGGGGGCACAGCAGGAGCAGAAAGAGTGGCTTTTTCTCCACAATGTGTATGACATGTGGAGAAGTAGAGGTAGCATTTCTTTGGTCTTAGTCTACCTGATTATGGCATGTGAGGGATTTATCCCTTCAAAAAAACAGACTTAGCTCTAACCCAAAGCACAGATACCACAGGGGCATGGCAGTATATGACAAAAGGCATTACCTTCAGTAATAGGAGGTGATATATGTATACCTGTGACAGTTGTGACACAGACAAGACCCTCTCATATAACATTACTAGGCACATCATAGGAGAGGGAAGTAGAGAAAAGTAAAGGGAAATGGTAAGTAGTAGCTGACAATTTTTCTAGAATATTCTTAGATCATCCCTTGGAGACTATAAATACACAGAGGAAGTTAATAAAAGGAACTTTTAAGTCCCCACTCTGGAAATAAGTTGAATATACACTCATTCATGGGCACAGCCTCCCAAATCTGAGCTGACATCTAGAGTTGTTTATTGTTGTTAGGTGCTGTTGAGTTGGGTCTGACTCATAGTAACCCAATGTACAACAGAACAAAACACTCCCTGACACTGTACCATGCCTGGCACTATTGTCAGTGCTTCTATACTATTCATAGGGTTTTGAAAGAGTAATTGTTTAGGGATTGTTTTTCAGGAGTAGGCTGCCAGGTCTTTCTGTTTTTTCAGTGCTGGGGATTGATCTCAGGGGCTCAAAGAGCCCAGGGCAGTACTCTACCAACTGAGCTAAACTCCAGCCCAACATCAAGAGTAGACAACCAATATACATTTCTAATTGTCCTAATTATATTCTATTGCTAAAGCCAATTGTTTGTTTCAATTAGAAAATCTGCCCTACTTAAGACATTAGTATCTGAAGACAATGGATAGTGGGTTTACATTTCCACAAGAGTGCTTAAATTTCAGTTCTCTGACATCTCACAGCAGGGAATAGCTATTTGCATTTTCAGGTACCAACATCTGGAATTCAGGCATGAGATTGAACACAATTATCCTTCACCATAAAAGTAAACAGAGCTCAGCATGAATCTGCTAATTGTTCTTTCCCACTGAGCTACAATTTTTAGTCAGAATAGACACATAAAAGAATAAGTACCAACTGTCCATCCTCACAAAAGCCAAAGTCTGTTGTTAAGTGCCATTGATCAATGCGTCCATATGTATAATAGAACGAAACACTACCCGATGGTGCACCATGCACATGCTCTTTTTTGTGCTTAAGCCCATTGTTGCAGCCACTTGTTAATCCGTCTAGTTGAGGGTCTTCTTTTTTCTCATTGATCTCTCACTCTCCCAAATATGATGTCCTTCCTCAAGGATTGGTCCTTCCTGACAACATGTCCAAAATATGTAAGATGCAGTCTAGCTATCCTTGCACTCTGGTTGCACTTCTTCCAGGATGGAACTGTTGGTTCTTTCTGCAGTTCATGGTATATTTAATATTCGTCTCCAGCACTAACCTAAGTCAAAATATTTCAACTCTCCTGCTTAAAACCTTCCAAATTAAAATAAAATTCAAATTCCTTACCATGGCTAATGAGACTCTGGACCAACAGGTCTTAAACTTGAGCACATATCAGAGTTCACTGGAAAGTTGATTAAAACACAGATTACTGAGCCCCACTCCAGTCACTCTGATTCAGTAAGTCAAGGTAGGGACCAAAAATGTGTATCACTCACAAGTTCTCAGACGCTAATGCTGGGCTGGTTTTAGGTTGGTCAAGGGATCACACTTTGAGAACCACTCTGTCACTGCTCCAATACCTGTCAAATCTCTAGCTCCACCCAAGACTCACCCTCTTGCCCATTGTGCTTATGTCACAGTGGCCTTCTTCCCAACCCTCAACACCTCACACTTGTTCCTGTTTCAGGGTCTTTGCACTTAAGTTCCCTCTGCCTAAACTTGTTCTCTCCTTGATCTTCTTATCAACCACTCTAACTTAAGGAACTCTCTGGCCAGCCACTCTCTCTACATCATTGTCCTATTTTATTTTCTTTCAATGGTGCTTTTTTTCATCTCTGAAGGATGCTATAATTATTTGCTGATATGCTTATTATTGTCTCTCCTCTAGAGATAAGGCTGCATGTAGGCAGGTACTTTCTCTGGCTCTCTGGCTTATCTGTAGCACTTGAACGTAAATGATACATAATTTTTGGATAAATATATCTCTGGAGGAGACTAGATCTACAGTGAGAATTTTTGAGTCAAAGAAGGACTTTCATCATTAGCCAGACAGACACCAAACAACTCCACCTCTGTTAGTGTCATTCTATTACTCTCATCCAAGAATCTTTGGCTCCCCATGTCATCTGTAATTAGAAAATGCATGCCATATGTCTTTTATAATTAGAAAATTAGACCAGGAGGTACAACTTACCACAAACCTGGTAGAATGTTAGTTGGGCTAAGCAGGGAATGAACATAGTAATATTGGCTTTATTGTAACCAAGAAAATTATTTTATTAAAAGAGCTTTAGGGTTGTGAGCAAATTACATATTTTTAAATGAAGCAGAGTTAAAATTTATTTTGATACGAAGCTACTATCTGTGATCATTGGCATATAACCCTTGATGAGTAACCAAAATGCAAATCTATAAAAGAAAAAGCTGATGTTCAAGGTGTTTTTAAAAGTTGTCAGAGCCATTTGAATAATTCAGTTTTCAGCCATAACAAAAATATGAGAGATTTGATCTCTTTCCTGATGCAGTGGGTCAGGCCTGTAATCCCAGCGACTGGAGAGGCAGAGGCAGGATGATTGAAAGTTCAGGGTGAGGGACAGCCTGTATAATTTAGTGAGTCCCTGACTCAAAATAGAAAAAAATTAAAAATGGGCTGTGGGTACAGCTCTGTGGTAGAACACTTGCAAAGTACGTGTGAGGCCCTGGTTTCAACCCAAGTAGCACAAAAAAAAAAAGAAAGAAAGAAAGAGAGAAAGAGAAGGAGAGAAGGAGAGAAGGAGAGAGAGAGAGAGAGAGAGAGAGAGAGAGAGAGAAAGAAAGAAAGAAAGAGAAAAGAAAATCATTTCTCTTAAACACTAGACTATTTGACAGCTGTTCTCTAGTTCTACAAAAAAGTCGATTTTTCCTGGGCGCAGGGCACACTCGTAATCCCAGTGACTCAGGAGGTGGAGACAGGAGGATCACAAGTTTGAAGCCAGAGGCATCCTGTGCAATTTAACAAGACTTTATCTCAAGATTAAGAAGAATTAAATTATGCAAAGGGGGCTTAGGGTGCAGCTCAGTGGTAGAGCATTTGACGTGCAAGACCCAGGGTTCAACCCCCTACTACTGAAAAAACAAAAGTCAATTTTTATAACTCTCATTTGAATGGCTTCTCACAACTGTAGGTCATGAGAATTTATTTTCAGAAGGCAATGTTTGCTTCGAATTCTGTGGCTCACAGTAAGAGATCTTCCTTAATTTCCTTTAGTTGAGAAGGGAAGTAAAACACTTGCACTTTAAAATCAGATCCTGCTGGGGATTTTTAATGGCACTTCATAAACCTGTATCTGTAGTTCTCCCCCATATAATCATTGTACCAAGTGTGCTTCTACTATGCAGACTACTTCCTGAGTAATTAGTGCAATGCTTTGCCCACTCTGTACACAACATTCTCTCACACCTTTCTTTTGCTGTTCTGTCAAACGTTGCAGAGAACCTATCACCTAGGAATATTCAGTGGGTCCTAAATCAATGAAAGCCCAATATATCAATCAAAGAGAACAGGAACACTGAGTTATATTTAGAGGAAGGAAACCTGTTTCCAGTACAATTCGCACTGCCCCATTTCTCAGAGAACATATTTTAAGAATAGACAGAGCCCAAAGCTGGGCACAGTGGCACGCACCTCAGGAGGCAGAGGCAAGAGAATTGCTGATTTGAAGCAAGAGGCAGCCTGTGTAATAATTTAGGGAGATCCTGTCTCAAAAATTAAAAATTAAAAATGAAGAAAAGGGGCCCGGGATGTGGCTCAGTGTTGGAGCACTTGCCTAGCATGCACAAGGCCGTGGTTTCAACCCTCCGTACTGCTAAAAGAAACAACAACAACAACAAAAAATGAAGAGTCCGGAAGCTTATTCAAAGAGAGAAACATTTATGGACCTGCTACTGCAAATGGACTACAGTATAAACGTCACAGAACGTTATTAAGTCATTAAGAACATTAATTAATGGGGTTATTTTGGATAAGCTGCTTTTCCTCTCTGGAACTCATTTTCCTTTTGGGAGAAAGAGAGTTAAGATGACTAATGATATAGAAGAAAAAAATCTATGTTCAACAATTAGATCCATTTCTAATAAATCCTTCTAGGAAAAAGGGAAAATTCTGTATCCCAATATCATTCTCTATTTTTGTAACAGCTAATCCCCTAAACTAAAATATATGTGAATATTCGCAAACCATCAAGTTAGTGCCTTGTATTTCATTGATCCACAAAAACACTGGATGCCATGCTCACTCTTCCTAAGGTATCACTGTACCTCGTAGGACTTCACGCTGATCCCAGGATTAAGACATCAGAGCCATACTTTATTATGGCCAGGCCTGGTATCACAGTTTATTTCATGCTCATTCTTGGCTTCAGGTCTTTGGGGCAGGAATTATACAGCTGATCCTAACATCCTTTCCTTTCTCATTTTGTGATTTTTATGGTGTATGTATTTGGAATATCATCACATGATAATAGGATATTAATATTCATAGTTTCATCTTCTTTCTTCTCTCCGCATAAAATAGATTCAGATAGATAAGCACCAACTGTTTCAGGGCAGATGCACAAACATGAACCAGCGCATGGAAATCCATGTAAAGAATAACTTAGAGAGAGTAAAACAGATCAATCTACTTTTAATCTTCAAACTGAATACATTGTAAAAATTAAGCAAAACAAAAGTCAAGTGTGACGAGGATTTTAATTGGAGAATATGGTAGATTGTTATCATCAAAGCCCATAGGAAAAGACAAGGCTAATCTTATTAAGGTTATCTGGGTATGCAGCAACAACCAGCCCCAGAAACCCATGGTTCTTCAAATCAATTTCTCCACTGAGGGAACTTAGTTTATTCAGGCTAATGAACTGAGGGAAGACATGGGACTGGAAATAACATCTGATCCGTTCTTTTTTAACCCCAAAATGTAAATGACACAGGTTGTTCACAAACCAATAGGTTCCCTCATTCTTAATGAAACATGCAAATTTTCCTTTACATGTGGCCCTGAAAAGTTGCCAATCGAAAAGAACCTTTTCCCTGATTAGTGTGGCCCTTTGCATAATGCCCTGCACTATGCAGGCATTGAAATGAAACACATGCTGTGCACAGCTGCCTCAATCTGTGCAATAGGTTGGCAGCAAAATAAATTTCAACAGCAAATCCTATTTTGGTGGGCTATAATTTGAATTTCCTTTGAGGAATAACCCAACAAAAATGAGAGTGAGAAAGTACTGCCATGCTTTACAAACATGCCATGATTTATTATTTTGTGCTCAGCTCACTTGATCTGAACCAATTCAACCACAATTGTCTTTGTTAAAACTACCTAACAGTAGTAGCTATCTTTTATATTTTAGATTTGTAAATATATATCTTTCTTGTGGGTAGACTAGATTTTCCCCATTGTGTGCATGCATTGTTACCCCTGTGTAAACCAGTAAAATTGCCTAACCCCTACAGAGCTGGATAATTCCTTTTTCAAAGTTTTAATTAATATTGTTGTTGTTAGGTGCCATAGAGTCAGTGTCTGAATCATAGCAACCCTATGTACAACAATATTGTTAGTGCTTCTCTGCTATTCATAGGGTTTTCAATGGCTGATTGTTTTTTGGGAATAGGTTGCTAGGTCCTTTTCCCAAGCCTACAGTACCTGGTGTTCCCACACAGTCTTGCATCCTAGTACTAAGCAGGTCCAACCCTGCTTAACTTCTGAGATCTGACGGGATCGATACCACAGTGGTATGAATAGTGCACATGAAAGGTGAAATTATTTTCTTTCTTTCTTTCTTTCTTTTTTTTTTTTTTTTTTTTTTTTTTTTTACTTTTTGAGACAGGGTCTCACTAAGCTACACAGACTGCCTCTGGTCTCGAACTTGCAATCCTCCTGCCTCGGCCTCCCGAACCGCTGGGATTATAGGCATGCGCCACCATGCCCAGCTGAAAAGTGAAATTATTTTCTTTAGTACAACATGAGAGACTCAGTTTCCTACTGATTCAAGAGCTTCTAAACGTCTCTGTGCATCTTCTCAATGAATTGTAACATTATGTTTTCTTAACTCCTTCTCAAATACAAGGCCCATTATGACAACCTAAAATCTGGGAAATATTAACATATGGTTTTGGCATATGATGTAAACATCTTTTTGCTGGTGATAATTACATTTAGAAAATGTATTCTTTGCCTACACTTCATCCCAGGTCCAATGAATAGCAATTTTACTGTCTGTTCTACTTGCCCAATATTTATTGTGTTATGGTTTGGGTCTGAAATGCCCCCCAGCTGCCACATGCTTGAAGGCTTGGTTGCCAGTTGATGGCATTATTAGGAGGTGGTGGAAACTTTAGGAGATGGGGCCTAGTCAGACAAAGTAGGTTACTGGAGGTGTGACTTTGAAGGATATATCTTGTCCTCACCCCTTTGTAGCTGTCTCTCTGCCTCCTAACCACCAAGTGGTAAGCCACTTTGTTCTACCCCATGCTCCTCATCATGATGCTCTGCATCACCATGCAGAGATCTGAAAGCAATGGAACCAAGTGACCATGGACTGAAACTTCAGACACCATGAACCAAAATAAGCCTTTTTTCCTTTGTTTTTCTCAGGTATTTTGTCACAGTGAAGGAAACTGACTAACACATATTGAGTGCATATTTTCCTCTCCATTCCCTCAGTTAATCTTTATTATCTCTCACTTTTACTACTTATGGCAGAGCCTAACTACTTACATACCAAGTCTGTTTGCTCATCTACATTTCCCAGCTTCCCCTGCAGGTAGCTGAAGCTATGGCAGTGCTTCTCTGCTATCCATAGGGTTTTCAATGGTCAATTCTTTCAGGATTGTTTCAGGAGTGGGCTGCCAGTTCCTTCTTCCATTTCTGCAGTGCTGAGGCTCAAACCTAGGGCCTCAAAGAGTACATAGCAGCACTCTACCAGCTGAGCTAAATCCCAGACATTTAGCATGTTAGAAGCTTACAAATGTTATGGGGGGAAAATGGAGCCAATAATGGAGTCTGGGAGACAGGTTTGGAGCAAAGATCACAATTTAAATGAGAAGACCAGGATAGGGTTTTTTTTTTTTTGAGAAGAAACTACTGAAGGTGAAGGAGTATGAACCATGCACACAGAGGGAGTAGCTGATGATAAGCTCTTGGGCATAAATGTATCTAGCCTACATGAAAAGACTGATCATATAACCCTTTGGTAATCTGTGCTTCAGCCAAAAAGACTTAGTTCTAGTTTCTCTAAGTGCCATTGTTTCTCTCTGGGCCTTTGCTTTGTTATTCTCTCTGTTTAGAATGCTTTCCCTTCCCTCTTTCCCTATTTAACTCCTCTCCTCTTCATCCCTTAGGGCTGGGGTGTCCAACCTTTTGGCTTCCCTAGGCTGAATCAAGTAAAGAGGAGCCGTCTTGGGGCACACATTAATTATATAATATGCTTAGTGCATATACATAACAAGAGGAATCAAAAAGAAAAGAAATGCTAAAAAACAAATGATGTTAAAAGATTTTGTGGGGCACATTATTAGCTGTTCTGGGCCACATACAACCCATGGGCTGCAGGTTGGACCTGTCTGCCCTAGGCATTACCTGGGTAATGTCATTCTCTCAAACTTCTGTGTGCATAGAAATCACCCACTGTGAAAAATCCAGCAGTCTGCATTTCTGACCAG
The DNA here is from genome assembly GCA_007922755.1 of Pedetes capensis. Lineage (NCBI taxonomy): Eukaryota > Metazoa > Chordata > Mammalia > Rodentia > Pedetidae > Pedetes > Pedetes capensis. The sequence goes on from VMDO01003149.1 coordinate 69,098, forward strand.
CTTGTAGGTGATACTGAGGCTGACAGTCCATGGGCTACTCAAGTAGCCAGTCACAAAGGGCTTGTCAGTAGTTTTCAACCTTGGTTCATATTTAAGCCATCTAGAAAACTTTTAAATACCTGCCTCCCCCACTGACAATCATATACACAGACCAGTCAAATCCAAAGGTCTGAGAATGAGATTGAGGTATCAGTATTTTCAAGGTCTCTGGTAATTCCGATGTGCAGGCAGTTTGTTGGGTATTGTTGGTAGGTGCCATGGAGTCAAATCTGATGCATAGCAACCCTCACAGGGTTTTCAATGGCTAATTGTTCTTTGGGATTGGTTCGGGAGTGGATTACCACATCCTTCTCTTATTTGTGTGGTGCTGGGAATCAAACCCAGGTCCTCAGAAAGCACAAAGCAGCACTCTACCAACTGAGCTAAACCCTAGCCTGCAGGTAGTTTAAAGAACCTGTAAAGTCTCTAGGATCCTTCTAACTCAGAATCTAAATATTTTCCAGAGGGTACATCACTAACACTCACCTGAGCAGACTCAGGTTGGTTGCACAAAGGTTCTAATCATGGCTCTAGAAATGACAGGTATAGCTTCACATCTTAGCTTTGTTACTTCACCTTGGGCAAGTTGCCCTACCTCTTTCAGCTTCAATTTCTTCATCTCTAAACTGAAAATCATCATATGTGACATGTTGGTTTTGGGTCTACTGAAAGATTTAGAAAGGTGATTTCACCCTGTGCCTTACAAATTGTGGGATCCAGTAATTTGAGGATGCTATTGATATGAAATATGAGATTTTGCAGCATTGCAGCTTTTTTGATTTAAAAAAAAATATGGATTGTTCTCTTGCTTTCCTTCTGAACAGCATCCACATGGAGAATAACAACAGTCACTAGGGAAGCCTTGATCTGCTTAAGCATCAACAAGGGAACCCTTTGCAATAGTTAATTTCCTCCTCTGCCCTCAGCTCCCAAAGCTAGCCAGGGTGGAAGCCATTGTTTTACTTTAGAAATGTCTGCCTAAGATAACAGATAGTAATTCTAAGTAGTATTACAGGAGATAGACCCCCTTTGTTATATCCTGTGACCCTTGTGCATACTAAGCAAAGGTGATATGCTGACTAGAAGTCACATTCCTGTCTGTCTTCATTTGCTAGAAGTGGATTATAGTTTTCATTGCCTTACATGAATCAAACACTCTCTCAGTGGAAGCTGCAACAGCAATGAAATCCTTAGATGGTTCCACCTAATTAGTAAGTAATGAGTACATTTGTCTCTTGGTATTTGGGGAAGGGATCACAGAGCCAGTGAGACCAGGTTTCCACCTCTACTAAGCCACAGGCAACCTGAGAAGTGAGAGCATTTTCCCTACTCTGTTTATGTATCTTCACTCATACCAAATGTCTGAGCATTAGGTCTCAAATTCCACCCCTCCCCATCCACAAGGACTGGCTAGCAAGACTTGAGAAGCAAGACAGCGAGACTACAAATTCAGATCTGTCAGAACATGCAAAACTGGATGAAAATCTTGGTCTCAGAGACCCCCGGCTTAAAACCTCCACTCAGGCCTGTCTGCTCTCTTCCTTCCCCCTAGATTTCCATCAATGTATCAACTTCCATATTTACTCTATTCCCATGGCTCTGCTGACACTGGAAAGCCTTCCTTCTTTTCACATCTAAAATTTGAGAAGTATTTCCCCTAGAAATAATATTACAAATATTTGTTGGATTCAGTAATATTATTCGTACAACTAATTCAGTAAAGTGCTTAAAATATACATGCTCCTGGACTTATGGGGCTCTATCCTGATAAGCCCATTGTAAATTGAAAATATTATAAGTCAAAAACACATTTAATTCACCTAACATATGGGACATTGTAGCTCAGCAACACAGTACACTATAGATTATTTGCTGTTTTCCTTCATGATTATGTGGCCGACAGAGCTGTGGCTTGATGATGCTGCCCATCGTTGTGAGAGCATGTTGTACACACAGAGCTAACCCAGGAGAAGATCGAAATTCAAAATATGATGTATGGGTTCTACTGGATTCATATTGCTTTCACAGTATTGTAAAGTCAGAAAACACAAGTCAAACCATCATTAAGTCAGGGACTATCTGCAGTGACTTGTACAACTTGTCCATGACATATGCTCAAGAAATGATTGGCATTAATATAGTTATTATTGCTGCCACTCAGAGGATCAACTATATTTTACTTTAAATGGGCCTTTGTTGGCTGACTTGTAGCTTAGAGATCTTTTAATAATTGATTCCTTCTAAGCATTAAGCTGGGGCTGGGATTTAGCTCAGTTGGTAGAGCACGCTCTGCAGTCTCTGAAGTCCCAGATTCAATTCCCAGCACTGCAAAAATGGGAGAAGGATTTGGCAATCCACTGCTGGGGCAATCCCAAAACAATCAGCCATTGAAAACCCTATGAGGGTCACTATGAGTCGTACACAACTCGAGGGCAGCTAATAACAACAACAACAAGCTAAGCATGAGCTTTACCTCAGGTAATTCTCACAACAGCTCTATAAGGAAGATACTACTATTCCTCACTTGTCCAATAAAGAAACTAAAACTCAGGGAAGTTAAGGAAGCCACTTAAGGTCACACAGCTTCCTAATAGAATAATGGTTGGGTTTTTGTTTTTTTTGTTTGTTTGTTTTGTTTTTTTTTTCATTTTTGCCACTCTTGGCATCCATCTAGAAGAAGCAAAAGACTCTACTAGTGCCAAAGAGTTCAGATGGTCTTTTTAGAAAAGCCAGGAGGACATCATCTCCAATGCAGACAGAGTTTTAGGAGGTGAGCTATGACCTCTCTTGGCAGAATAAGAGATTGATCCCTCACACTTTTCATCATTGCTCAAGTATCTGTTCTTCCAAGAAGTTTTCCTGTCTCAATATGACCAATTCTATGACTTCCAAAGAATCACAAGTACACACTCTCTTCTTAAAAGTCCTTTAGTTATTAATGAAATCATAAATTTCAATTAAGTATATTTTCTTATTTTTCTTTCATGCTATGTTCATGAGAGTAGAACCCACATCATTTTTAAAAAGGAATGTCCCAAAACCTCAAGAGCCAACTATGTCACTTATGATTGATTCCACTTTCCAAAATTTTATTCTAAAATAAAGTGGGATTAATACTGGAGATACTAAACAAGGTTGATATAGTTTGCTCATTAAATGTAGGTTCTGCTTTTGAGCTCATTATTTTGGTGATTTACACTAAAATATAAGTATTGTATTGTGCAGCCACAGTTTGAACCCACAAGATAGTTAACTAGTGTGACGGGCTGAATCTATGTCCATAAATGAAAATGGACACATTACAAAATGGAAAGACCAGTCACTCCACCATCACAGAGAATAAAGCTCAAATCTTGGCTTCATGATTTACTACCTTCTTTACTCAGGCAAATTATTAACATCTCTGAGAATTTCTTCATCTGCAACACTATTATACAGGATGAAATTAATTCACCTTACATAACTAAACCCCCACTTGTCTGTCAGTTTGCTGTACTGTGGGGGCTATGTTGCTGTGATGCTCTGATGCTGAAAGCCACACCTACAGTATAACAGATACCAGCAGAGTCACCCATGGTGGACAGGTTTCAGCTGAGCTTTCACACTAAGACAGATTAGGGAGATGGATGGAGCAGCCCACTCTCAAGACAATTAGCCACTGAAACCCCTATGAATAAGACAGAAGCATTGTCAAATACAGTATTGGAAAATGAGCTCCCCAGGCTGGAAGGCATTAAAGAAATGACTAGGCAAGGGCTATCTCCTCAAAATAGAGTCGACCTTAATAAAAGGAAGAGATGAAAACCCCCAGGACCTCCATTTGCTGATATGGCATGACTCAAAATGAGACTGACAAACTGTAAAAATCCATTAATAATTAGAACACAGAATGTAAATACTATGAATCTAGGAAAATTAGAAATAGTCAAAAGTGAAATGAAGCATGTAAACATCAATATTGTAGGCATCAGTGAGCTAAAATGGACTGATATTGGTCATTTTGAATCAGATAATCATATGGTCTACTATGCCAGGAATCACAATTTAAAGAGAAATTGGGTTGCACTCATCATCAAAAAAGACATCTCAAGAATTATTCTAAAGGACAATGCCATCAGTGACAGAATAATATCCATATATTTACAAGGAAGGCCAGTTAATATGCCTATTATTCAAATGTACATAGATAAATATGAAGAAATGGAACATATGAAGAAAGGGAAGTTTTTTTTAGTTGGATACTAAATGTTTGTTTATTGGAAATTTTTAATGTACACCTTAGTCTGATTCATTCTGACATGCTTTTCATTGTGACATTTCCATATATGCATTTTGTTGTACATCATTCATATAGATTCCCCCTTACCATCTTGTATGCTTCCTTCCCCCATCCCATCCCCCCATTAAAGACTTCTCTACCATTTACTTATCTTTTTATGGTAATATTTTTCTATATATCCTTGGGTTCCAGTTCTGTTTAAGATAGAAACTTTCTCTGTAGTGAGCCTTCTTTTTACATTGTCAGAACTATTACATGCATTTTCTAGACCATCTATAATAATACCATTCTTAGCTTTTTTTTTACTATGATCCGATCTTTGTATAGGAATTTTTCCTTCTTATAATTTTGATTCAGATCCCACATATGAGTGAGAACATGTGGTGTTTCTCTTTCTGAGCTTGTGTTCTTCACTTAAAATAATTTTCTCCAATTCCATACATTTTGCTGCAAATGTCCTTATTTCATTTTTTATTGCTAAGTAGTATTTCACTGTGTATATGTACCATAGTTTTTATCCATTCTTCTGTTGAAGGGCACTTTGGTTGATTCCAAATCCTTGTTGTTGTGAAAAGTGCTGCATTGAACACGGAGATGCAGGAGTCTCTATGGTATGATGACCCATCTCCCTTTGGGTAAATTCCCAGTAGTGTTATAGCTGGGTCATAAGGTAGATCTATTTTTAGTTTTTTAAGATACCTCCATATTGATTTTCACAGTGGTTGGACCAATTTACAGCTCCACCAACAATGTAAGAGTGTTCCCTTTTCCCCACAACATCACCAGCATTTGTTGTTATTTGTTTTATTGATCTTGGCCATTCTTACTGGCATAAGGTGAAATCTCAGAGTTGTTTTAATTTGCATTTCCCTAATGGCTAGGGATATTGAGCATTTTTTCATGTGTTTCATGGCTTTACAGACCTCTTCATTTGAGAACTATCTACTCAGGTCCTTTGCTCATTTGTGTATTGGGTTGTTTTCTTGGGAGTTTTTTCTTGAGTTCTCTATAAATTTTGGTAATTAGAACTTTGTCTGATGTATAGGATGCAAAGATTTTTTCCCATTCAGTGGGGGTTTCCTTGACTCTGTTGTTTCTTTTGCTGTATAGAAGCTTTATAATCTCATGTAATCTCATTTATCTATTCTTGTTGCAATTTCTTGAGAAAGGGAAGATTTTTACCGGCTTCTGCAGTCTAAAATTGATCAAACATGTAATCAGGATGCACTGATAATTACTGGTGATTGGAATGCAAAAGTTAGAAATGAAGAAGATGGCTCAATAGCTACAAAATATATCCTTGGTGACAGAAACAATTCTGGAGACTGCATGATAGAATTTTGCCAGACTAACAAACTTTTCATTGAAAATACATGCTTTTAACCAACATACCCAGTGGTTATACACATAGACTTCACCAGATGGAATATAAGGAATCAAATTGACCACATTTGTGGAAAGCCTCAAAATCAGAAGTAAGAATAAGACCAGGTACAGATTGTGGATCATACCATCAACTTCTCATATGCAAGTTCAAATTAAAACTGAAGAAAACTAGAACAAGTGTCTGAGAGCAAAGGTATGACCTTGAGTATATCCCACCTGAGTTCAGAGATGATGTCAAGGACAAATTTGATGCTTTAGACATTAATGATTGAAGGCCAGACAAGTGGTGGTATGACATCAAAGACATTATTCATGAGGAAAGCAAAAGCTTATTAAAAGACATGAAAAAAAGAAAAAAACAAATTATATGTCAAAAGAGACTCTGAAACTTGCACTTGAACATCACATAGCTAAAGTATAAGGAATATATGTTAAAGTTAAAGAACGAAGCAGAAGATTTCAAAGGGAAGCTCAAGAAGACAAAATCAAATATTATAATGACTTGGGCAAAAATATGGAGATAGAAAACCAAAAGGGAATAGCACACTCTGTTTTTCTCAAACTTAAAGAATTAAAGAAAAAAGCTCAACTTTGAGTAACAATGGTGAAGGATTCTGCAGGGAAAATATTAAACAATGCAGGAAATCTCAAAAGAAGGTGGAAGGAATACATAGAGTCATTATACCAAAAAGAATTGGTGAATGACCAACCATTTTAAGAGGCTGCATATGATCAGGAACCAATGGTACTAAAGGAAGAAGCAGAAGCTGCCTTGAAGCCACTGGCAAAACATAAGGCTCCAGGAATTGATGGAATACCAGTTAAGATGCTTCAACAAATAGATGCAGCACTAGAAGTGCTCACTTGTCTATGCCATAGATTTGGAAAAGAGCTACCTGGCCAACTGACTGGAACAGATCCATATTTATGCCTATTCCCAAGAAAGGAGATCCAAATGAATGTGAATGCTATTAAATAATATCATTAATATCATACACAAGTAAAATTTTGCTAAAGATCATTCAAAAGCAACTGTAGCAGTATACAGAGAGAGAACTGCTGGAAACTCAAGCTGGGTTCAGAAGAGGGCATGGAACCAGGGACATCATTGCTGACATCAGATGGATATTGGCCAAAAGCAGAGTATACTATGAAGTTGATTGTCTATGTTTTATTGACCATGCAAAGGCAGTTGATTGTGTGGTTCATAACAAGTTATGGATAATATTGCGAAGAATGTGAATACTAGAGCACTTAGTTTTAGTCATGAGGAACTTGTACATGAATCAGGAGCCAGTCGTTTGAACAGAACAAGGAAACACTGCTTGCTTTAAAGTCAAGAAAGGTGCGTGTCAGGGCTGTATCCTTTCACCATACCTCTTCAGTCTCTATACCAAGCAAATAATCTGAGAAGCTGGGCTTTATGAAGAAGAATGTGGCATCAGTATTGGAGGAAATCCCATTAACAACCTGCATCATTCAGATGACACAACTTCACTTACAGAGAGTGAAGAGGATTTGAAACATTTACTGATGGAGATCAAAGAACACAACCTTCAGTATGGGCTGTGCCTCAACATCAACAAAATAAAAATCCTTAGAACTGGGTCAGTATGCAACGTCATGATAAATGGTTAAAAGATTGAGGTTATCCAAGATTTTGCTTTACTTGGTTCTACAATCAACACCCATGGAAGCAGCAGTCAAGAAATCAAAAGATGCATTGCATGGGAAAAGCTGTTGCAAAAGACTTCTTTAAAGTGTTAAAAAGTAAAGATGTCACATTGAAGACGAAAGTGTGCCTGATGTATACTATGGTTCTTTCAGTCATATCATATGCTTGTGAAAGCTGGATGTTGAATAAGAATGATGGGGAAGAACTGATGCTTTTAAATTATGGTGCTGGAAGCTAATACTGACTATACCATGGACTACTAAAAGAACCAACAGATCCATCCTAGAAGAAGTACAACAAGAATATGTCTTGGAAGCAAGGATGGCTAACCTGCATCTTACATATTTTGGACATGTTGTCAGCAGGGACCAATCCCCGGAGAAAGGCATCATGTTTGGGAGAGTGAGGGGTCAATGAAAAATGGAAGACCCTCAACTTGATGGATTGACACAGTAGGTACAATGATGGGCTTAAACATAAAAAAGATCATGTGCATGACACAGTGTTGAGGAGTGTTTCTGTTGTACATGGGGGTCACTATGAGTCAGACCTGATTTGATGGCATCTAACAACAACAACATGTAAATAAATGCCAAGCTCAGAATAGATATTCAATAAATACTAAGAGGTTTCAAGCTGAATAAGTTCAGTGAACCCACCCCATTAGCCACAAATACATGCAGTGCCCAGATCATGGCTTCTAATATCAATCCTCATTAAAAGCAACAGGGATCCTTCCAGAAATATCTGATTCCAGCGCAGAGGCAGAAGGCACACAAAATGAATTTGGAACATCATTTAGTGTTAGAAAGAAAATAGGTGCTCAAAGAAAGCCCAGCACTGTGGTGTACTCCTGTAAGTCTACTGACTTGGGAGGCAGAAGCAGGAGGAATGTAAGTTCAAGACCCTGCATAAGTTAGTGAGACTGTGACGCAAGATAAAAAATTTTAAAATGGGCTGGAGAGCAGCCCAGTGGTACAGCACTTGCAAAGTATGTGAGAGGCCCTGGGTTCAGTACCCTAGCACCACAAATTAAAAAAAAAAAGTGCTCAAAGAAAATGATGCAACTGAAAGAGCTTCCAATAGCCAAAGCCAGAGTGATTTGAGCAACAAAATAAAGACTGAATTATTATTCAGCATAAAAATAAGTTGCTAAGTAAATAAATGTGGGAGAGTAAATAAATCTCCCAAACAGAAGAATTCTAAAACATTTAGATGGATGCTTCACCTCATGAAAGGAGGATGGGACTCTCCACTCTTTAAATGTGAGAAGTGCATAATGACTTCCTTTCAAAGTGTGGATGGGCCTAGGGACAAAAGTAACTTGTTATATTAGAGAAATCTGACAAACATTACTTCATCCATGTGACTGCAATTAACATCAATAGTGATAAGTCATGCTGGTTCTATGTGCTTTTGATAGGATGTGTGAGAACATCACTAGCTTTCCTCTTCCCCAAATCCATAACCACCATCTAACCATGAGAAAAACATCAGACAAACTCATACTGAAGGACATCCCATGACATACCTGAGGTTCCTGGTCAGTATTCCTCAAATTGTCATGGTCATCAAAAATAAGAAAGGTTCAAAAAAACTGTAACTGTCTGAAGAAGTCTAAAGATACATAACAAGTAAATGGACTGAGGTATCCTGGGTGGGACACTGGACTGAAAGCAAACTGATTTCTAGAGACCCTGGCCAATTACTTGTTCACTCATCCTATAAACATTAACCTGTGTTCACTACATACCAGTTGTGACAACTGTATATTTAAAACCCTGAGTAAATACCACATAATCATTATTGAGAAAAGAACATTCTCTAATACAATGCAATGCAAGTTTTGGGACAAGGGACAATTAACTCTTCCTGAATGATCCTGGCCCTCAGAAGTCAAATAAGTTCATCTTATATGTTTTCCTGTTTTGCTGATTCAATGTTTTCCCTCCAAGACTTCAGTTTTGAGGAAAGACTTCCTTCAAATATTTCAAGGCATCTCCAGAGGGCATCACATATCATCTTTCCATCCCAGCCCTCTATGTCTACTGGGCATCACAGTCCCCTTTATACACTTTCATAGACAGACCAGGGCACTTCATTATTGGTTTGATATTGAGAGCAGATGGTTCCTCTCTCACAGTTAATATCATACTTTTTTTTTCTAATCATCTAAGCAACTCTAAGTTTCTTCCTATAATCTCTTTCTCCACAAAGTTTATATAGTTGTCCCCGGGTGTCTGCTGAGAATTGATTCCAGCCTTCCCACCCCAGCCCATGGAACCTAAAATGCTCTCTGATGCTCAAATCTCTTAAATATAATGGTGTAATATTTGCATATAATCTTTGTTTTCTAGATTCTCCACCATTTAATTTGTCCCTGCTGTGATAGCAACCAAGAGGACTTGCACACACCAGCGTTGTATGCCCAGAGCCAAGCAGCTACTGCCTTGGCAGTGTACAGCTTCTACTGTGCCTATCAGCATGTACTCAGGCAAACCAGAACTCTGACTCCTGCTGCCATTCCCAGGGAGATGCAATAACACTATAGGCAAAATATCTTACTTCTGAGTGACTAGAAAAAAGTCAGGTGGCACAACACAGGGAAATTTCATCTCCATTGGACTTTGAGCAGTGGAAAACTGATTAGATAGATCCAGGAATATAACCTTCCCCTCCCTCTCTTCCACACCCCTCTGAAGTATGATATCCATGGACAGCCACATAGACAGATATGTTATTCACCTCTCTCTTCCTGGCGTTTTATGAAACAGTGGCTTGCACTGCTACCTTCCTTCCTTGCCTTATCTTCCTTTTTCCTCACAAGTCTAATGCAGGCTGCTGTTTTTTGGTAACAGGATTCCTTAACAGCTTCTGATACATGTAATACTTAGATTGGGTCTGTGTTTGAGAAAAATGACTCTCCAGACACAGTGGAAACTAAGTATGAAGTAGGGGGAGTAAGAGGAAGAGACAGGCTTTACGAGTTTAATTCATTGAGGCAACAGAGCCAGGGCAAGTATAGTGGAAACAAAGAGAAGTCACTGGAGGAGATTGGAGAATTGAGTGTGATTAGATCATTCCTGGAGAGAGAAGAGAGGGGAAGGTTTTTGGGGAAAAGTGACTGTAAGAAGGCAAGTCAAGAGGCAAGGGAATTTCAAGAAGAGACGGAATAACAATGTTCAACTCTCCAGGAAGTTCAAAGATGAAGAAGGAGAAACAAACCTAACCATCAGGCATTGCCATAAGGTTGGTATTAAAGGAGGAATATAGTCAGGAAGAGGCAGTGGATTTCAAAGAAAGAAAGGCTGGTGTAAAGGCATGAGTAAGCAATGGTCTGAAGTAGACTGGGAACCTGGGGGAATCCAGTGTCTGGGAAGTAATAATCCCTGGAAGCCTCCAACTGAGGTAGTCCAGGGTTCTGGTTTTAGTGATGAGGAGAATACGTCAAGATTTCTTAGGCAAGGAGGTAAAAAGTATTTTTGAATATGAAATAATTCTTGGTAACTGAAAAGAAGTTCCAGAGAATTTAGAGGACTAAGGTAAA